>PVJX010027188.1:0-25093 GCA_004027295.1 Dolichotis patagonum | reverse complement strand
AATGTCTACTTTACATGCTTTAACTTTGTAATTTGAACAACTATTTCCAAGAAGTCAGTATGTAATTAGTCAAGTAATAATTTCTTAGGTTTTATTGTTGTACTTTTCCTTTTTTCCTTGGAATACTGTATGGTTGCTACCCTTTATTCTGTTTTATTTTGTTTTGTTTTCTCCTCTTTAAATAAAATTATAAAAAAAATAATTTTAAAATCACTTTAGGATATTTTCATTATCACTAACATTAATCATATTGACAACAGATTAAAATGGATTCATTAAAATATCTACCACAGAGTAGTGTAAACACAGACATTTCAAATGCTTCACGTTTAGAGAACACCATTATTATATTTTTAGGATAAGACATAATATGTACCTTCTCATCCATTTGATTGGGCTTTCAGTGTGTCATTAGGACTATTAATTATTTCTTAAAATATTATTTCTTACACCTACTTCATATGTGTCCTCTATAAACAGAAATATATATGTTTATGGTAGGCACTAAGGATAAAATTTCTTCCTTGGGAATATTATTGTATGATAAGGATGCAGGAACAGTCATACAGAGAGATTATGGGGTTTTTTTTCAAATATTGGACAACATGATGAGGCTATGGAAAAATAGGCACTGTAATATTTTGCATCTGAGAATGTAAAATAGTACATTCCCTGGCAAAAAAAATTTGGGCAATATCTGGAAAGATTATATATACTCCTACCAGCTAACCCATCAACTCCACTTCTAGGAATCTTTTTGTTTTTAGTGCATAATACATAAACCAATTTAAGTTAAATAAAGACAACATAACAGAGCTCTGGGTGTGGATGAATTCATTACACAGATAATGTACATTTGCTGTGTGCCTGCACTGTGGAGTAGAGTAGACAAAGTCTGTCTCCCACTGAAGTTAGTCTTGGTCACTTGGCCTGAAGGACTCTTAAAACACACAAGAGCACAGGCTTTAAGTGAGCTGTGTTCTTTCCTTGGCCTCCCAGCCTTTTGCCATCCATCCTGAGGAAAATATGTTTCAGATGGCTGCAGATCCAAGGCAAATGAGCAAGCAGGTAGTTGATCTGAACCCAACCCAGAACCCAGAGCAAAGACCAGCAAGCACCAAGAGACACACTGATTTCTGAACAATAAAATAATCTTATCTGAGATCATAAGGTCTACTGGTACACATCAAAACTAATACAGCAGGTATCAGAATTAAAAAATAAAAAGCATTTTCAAATTTGTTGGGAGAATTGGTCTCTTTTTCTCCATTAGCCTTCTGACACATGTTTAGAAAGTGACAGTTTTACAGCCTTTAGTTAATATCAGTGTGAGATTTACCTATTCTGTGTGAAATGCCTAAAATGTGAAGTTTGGTAAGTGCAAAGTGGCTTGTTTTCTGGCAACTCAAAAAAATTTTTCAAAGCAAATTTAGGAGAGAGGACTTTAAAGGGACTTTTCAAAATTTGAACCTAGATTGTTAAAATCCTATAAATAAATTAGACTCCAATTTGGGGACTTTGTCTCACACTTTTGAGATAAAGATCTTTATGTGAACATGGGTGCTGTATTAATTGCATCTTGGAAGCTTTTCCTTGCGTATTTGAAATGCTTTAATAAAATCAGGCAGAAGCAGACAAAGTATCTGTACTGTTTACTACAGAAAGACATCTGTCTGCATACAGTAATTTTTTTTGTTCTTCAGTTTAAAATGTTAAAACTTTCATATGCCTGACAGGTCCTTAGAATGCACCAATCAGAAACCAGAAAAATTGTGTCATTATTCCGCAGTCTTTCTCGCTTCCTCTGTATGTTATTCATGCGCATAATAAAACATTAGAGGAATTTTTAAAAAGGAGAAGAGAGGAGAGAGATCAAACATCCCAAAAGGTCAAAAATCAATGATCCTTATACAGATGGGACTCCTGGGAAAGCCACATACTTTGCTTTCAGCCACGGTCTGAGACTTCTTGAATACTTGGTTTTTGATGACATAAATCAATAATTTCTTTAAGGGAGGTCCTCTTGGGGCCAAAAGGATGCTGCCTTTGAAATACTGCACAGTGTCTGTCAGTGCAGGAAAATCCTATAAGCATATTCTTTGGTTATGCACTGTCTTTTAATAGGCAAAAATTAAATTTCAGGAAGAATGCTTTTCCAGCATAAATGTTTCTCAAAAAATTAAAAATATAAGTACAATATGATCTAGCAATTCCACTACTGGTATATATCCAAAGGAAATGAAATCAGTATATCAAAAAAGATGCCTCAACTCCCATGTTTATTGCAGTACTACTTAAGACAGTCAAAATATGCAGTCAATGTGTTTATCACCAGACAGATAGAGAAAATGTGGTCCATACACATGGTACCCTTCTCCGCCATAAAAGGGATGAAATTCTGTCACTCACAACAACATGTATAAACCTGGAGGACATCACAAACCCAGTACAGAAATCAAGTACTACACAATCTCATTCATATGTGGCATCTAAACAATTGATCTTCTATAATTTGAATAAAATGATGGTTACACTAAAGGGTGGGGACAGTAGGGTAGAGGCTGATCAGTGGGAACAGTATTACAGTTAGATAGGAAGAATAAGTCCTAGTCACAGTGTGGTGACTAGAGCTCACAATAGTTTAGTGTACAGGTCAATGATGTTGGAAGAAAGGATTCTAAATGATCTCACCACAAAAAAATGATAAATATTTAAGGTAATAAATATGCTAACTGCCATGGATTGATTGATCATAGCAAAATGTATACATACAACAAAATACAATATTTGCCCCCATAAATATGTACAGATTACTAAGTATTAAAAATAAAATAAACTAATTTTCACTTCAAGACACAGTAGCTTACCCAGGATGGCAAAGAGCTGAAGAAAAGGAGTATTTATCCACTACTAGTGAAAAGAAAGTTGGACAATTTCTTAAAACACAGTGTGAAAACTCAAATGATGAAAAAAAAAACCTGAATATACTCTGACCATTAAATTTCATCCTAAGAAAATAGCCTTTGCTTTTGTGAATAATGTATGCCACTTATTTAGAAATAACCAAATATCTACCATAGTAACTGAGGTAAATTACGTGCTTAAATTCATAAATCAGAATATCATACTCTAAATGACTTTGCAGAACCTATTTTGTTATATGGAATGGTATCTCAAGCATTGCAGCAAGTTGCAAAACAAGCTGCGAAATATGCATGCAATAATCCTCTTTCTAACATATATAATTAGACAGGAGAAGGGATGATAACATTTTTTAAAAACTTTGTTACCACAGGTTGCATTTGGGTATGGGGTTATGCATGAGTTTTATTTCCTGCCTTATGGTCTTATTTTATTTTTCCTCAAATGTTCTACAATGAATATGTGCATTAGAGAGCTGAAATATATATATATATATATATATATATATATATATATATATATATATATCTTTGTAATAAGATCTTTGTGTAAGTGCTAATTCTTAAAACTTTCTAAAGAAAGACTTCTAACTTTAGCACTATGAACACTAGGGCTAGATAATTCTTTGTTGTGGCAGATATCCTGTTTATCATTTAATTTTTAGCAGTATCTTTGGCCCTGACTCACTTGACATCAGCAGCACACACCCCACCCCCCCAACACACACACACACAAACACACGCACAAACACGCACAGACACATGCATGCGTGCGCGCGCGCACACACACACACACCCCACACACACACAGAGTTACAATACCAGAAATGTACCTAAGCACTGCCAAATGTCACCTGGGGAAAGAAGCAAAATCACTCCCAACTGAGAATCCACACCTGAGTAAAATTCCGAAGTTCCTAAAGATGGATGCTAAAATAATGCACTCTTACTATTGACTAAATGACTATACACTTCTGATCTTCCAGTTAGGTATAAAATAAAGCCAACAAGTGAGGATTACATCAGTTTGTTAAATCCAGTGTGGATGATCTCAACAAGGAAACTAGCTTTTGTGACTCCAATTTTCATCTCCATGTGAGTTCATCACTGTACTCCAGAGAGACTGAATAACACTGTGAGGTGTACCCTAGGGGTACCCCCTAGGGCATAGGGCAGTGAGATATTCTGACATGGGATTGGAGGACTCCAGCTGAACTCTCTTCTTTAAATATCTGTTTAATCCTCTTAAAAATGTTGCTTCTCAAGGATGTGGCCAGAAAGGGTTTCTCTCCCTACCTAGCACCTTTCTTCGGTCTCTCCTTCCCTACCAGCGTACAATGGGCAGCTCACCTCTGTCATGCCCCAGCCTTCCTTGGAACCAGCTAGCTGTGGATTGAGCCCTCTGAAGGCTGTGATCCAGAATAAGACTCTCCTTCGAGTCATGGGTGCCAAGTATTGTGTCTCAGCAGGGAGAAAGTGACTAAGGCTGTGGCCCAGAAGCATAACTATGTGGTTCTCTGGGAACCCTGGCTCTTGGAAACAGAGGTCTAAAGCTAGGAAGATAGCTCTGGGGCCTGCAGGGACACTGCCAGATGGAATGAGCGAGGAAGAGGAGCTCGAGGGCCCAAAGGAGTTTTCAGGAATTATGA
Source organism: Dolichotis patagonum (assembly GCA_004027295.1). NCBI lineage: Eukaryota > Metazoa > Chordata > Mammalia > Rodentia > Caviidae > Dolichotis > Dolichotis patagonum. The sequence continues at coordinate 20,523 of PVJX010027188.1, read as the reverse complement.
CTAAAATGGAAAGAAGGAAGAAGAGAAAACCCAGTATGTCTTGTTGGTGGGTTGCAGGATGGAGCTGTGGCCCAGACACAGGGCAGCCAGGCTGTTGGCAAGAGAAAGCTGCAGCCAGGGAGGACACAATGGGCAGCCCAGCACATTCTTGGCCCAAGTGTGGGAGTACCTGGGAGGCTGAGATGGCAACCCGAGTCCTTCCAAAGGAAGAGAACAGAGACCATGGTCTTGCACCCAGCAACCAAGAAGACACCTCTCAGGAGGCTCCCAAGGGAAGAGACAGAGTACAATGGAAAATAAGCCTTGACAACATGGCAAAGCTTTGAGCAAACCTAGATCTAGACAGATCTGTACTTGATGTCTGATTCTGTCAGTGACTGTAAGGAGCAAGTTGGTGAGCCTGGCACAGTCTTTAAATGCAAACAGAGGAAAATCCACCTCATTTTAACCTGCTCATGGCCAGTGATAAGTTTCCTATTGGCTGAAGATTTGTGAAAAACACTTTTCCTCCCAACAGTAAACAGCCTGGAAGATATGCAGATTGTCTCCCAGGCTAGAGGTATCAGTGGGAGTCCAGAGGAAATAGAGGCCTAAGGCCCAGTGACCCCCACCCTCCTGATTAGAAGATGCACCCAAAGCTTGTTCTGAGCTCTGCCCTCAAGACACTGTTCCACGCCCCTTCATCCTGCTCTGCCTGATGCCCATAGGTAGCATTCATAGGAGAGGCATCAAAGTCTGCACATCTGGGCATGGTACCTGTGTAGATGACTAAGAGTTGCCTCTCATCAGATGCTCTGTACCTGCCTAGCCCCAGCTCTTGGGAAAATCTCAAAGCTGGAGCTCTTTAACCCTCCTGTAGCTCCCAATCTCAAGCAGCACCACAGCCAAGACCAGCCTTGGTGCTGTAGCACCAGGTCTCAGGCGCTGAACCTGGCACAGGAAGATCTTGGCCTCCTGGCAGTCAGGCACAGAGGCTGAGCTCTGAGCTTCTCCCACTGCCCTCTCACTGCCAGGGACCACAGTGTCCATCCAGAGGTACCATTCAGGGGGCTGGGCCATCCTCCACTTCTCCTTTGTACAAGGCACTGGGACCTCAGCTGGCTTTCAGGAATAGACAAGCCAGCTCCCTGATCCCAGAATGATGTTCTAGAAACATCATCCTGGTTTGCAGATGAGGATGCTTCCACTTGTCCCAGGTTTGCGACATTTCTTCTAAAAGCATGGAGTAACTGGCCCCTTCCCTGAATCTACCCAAACAGCACGGCTTGTCCACCCAAACACACATTCACATCTTCACACAGTTTTGCCCACTCATGTACCAGTGTACTTGACACTTAACATTTACCGTCACCCATGCACACTCATTGTTACCTGCACGATTCATCCCTCGTATCTACTCCTTTAGACGCCTGCTCTGGTTTACATATGTGATCCTCACACATGATTCACACTCGTTTATGCACACACATTCTTATGCACACATTTTCCCCATAACTCCCCCACCATGCCAGCTTAGACACTGGCTGCCCAGCACACTCTCACCTTGCTGTGCACTCCTGTGGTTACCTGTTGATTTTTCTGTGCTACAGTCTTTCCAGGAGCTTGATGGCAGCAGCAGTGAGGCCAGTGAACTCCAAAAAGAAGAGCCCAGCTTCCTCCAGGTCTGGACCAAAGCCGCTCTGGTGTTCTCTAACCTCATGATTGACAAAGAAAGTGTGTTCTCCCAGAGCCAAATCCATCTCTTTCTAGCTTAGTCTCTAGTCCCCAAGAGAAATGCTGCCATTTTCCCTGGGCTTCCCCTGGAGCAGGAATCCTGGCCCTGGCCCTGGCCCTGACCTGCGGTGTGGACTTGATATTGGGATGAGCCCCGTCAGCCAGAAGCAGCAGCTCAGATTAGCCAAGTAACGACAGTGAACCAGGAAAGCAAGTTTCGAGTGCTCATCTGAGGCCTCAGGCAGAGTCTACACCACAGCTGACTCCTACAGGCAAGGCTGCAAAGTCCATTCGCTGTCCCATCTTGGCCTGCTATTAGCTGTAGGGGCCCCGCCTCCTTAACTTCTTCCAGGCCCTGTTGGACATTAACACAATAGGGCACATGCCTTGAGCCATTAGCTTCAAACTCAAAAACCTGACCATGACCTAGCTGGCGAGGAACAGGAGCAAACACAATGCCCTAGCTGCCATGCTGCGGTCCGAAAGCTGTGCTGCCCATTGAGGTCTCACCCGCCACAGCTGGCCCAGCAAGTCTACCCCTTGGGCAACCTGCAATGCTTTTCCTCTCTGCAGTCCTTGGTGTGGGCTGCCATCCTCCCTAAGGTTGAGGCTCCTGCTCTTGTACAATGTGAGCTTCCTGGAGCTACCCCCCCAAGCACCACTGTAGACGACAGCGCAGCCTGAAGAACTTTGGCTGCTTCTGGAGTCCGTAGAGTACCCCCCCAACACACATACACACACACAGACACACACACACACACACACCTATAAAGCGCATGCGCCACCTACAAGCCCTGTGATCTGCATGGACCGTCAGCTACAGGAGTCTCTGAGGCTTTTCTCCCAGTCCCAGCTGACCCCAAGGACAGCTGAAAAATGCCTGAGCTAGGCCATGTGTATCTCTGCATTCCTAGGACCCGGTTCCCAGCACAATGTTGGCCTTTGGTTCAAAATCAGCTCCTTTTCTCTGGGACCAAATTCTTCTGTTAAAATCCTATGGAGGAGGCCAGGCATCCACTCCCAGGGGCACCCAGGCCCCACATCCCAGAGCCCCAGTCCAAGGAGGCCTGGAGTGAAAAAGCTGTGATGTCAGGGCTCACATCGTCAGCCCTGTGCTACCTCGTCATTCCACCTGCTGCCACCATAGATGGTTCCGCAGCTCCTGCGCAGCACCCACAGGTAGCAGTGCTCATGCGTACCCAAAGTGTCTTTTATATCAAACTGCTCCCCACCCCTGTGAGTACTGGTTCTCCCAGCCTCTCCTTGCTAGGGTGCACTTTCTGTTCCTCACTCTCTTGAAGCATCTCTGTCCAGAGGGGTCTCAGGCTGCCCAAAGGTTCAGAAGCTGCATGCCATCCCTGACCCCAACTGGACTGGCTGCTCTGTCAAAACCTGCTCCCTCCTCCCAGCCATGGAAATGTCTTCCCTTCCCATGTTTTTGCTCTTTGGTTCTAGGCCAGCAAACCCCTTATCACCGTCACCATCTATGGCCTCCCAAGGGATGTCCCTAGGAATAGCCAGCAGGCTGGATCCGCTGGGCTCAGCCTCAGGCTTTCAGAGCAGGACTTCTGGCAATGGGGCCCAGAGATCTGTGCTCTGCCAGGCAATTTGAAGCTGCATTCAGCTCTGAGAGCCAAGGGGAAGCAGTGTGGGGTAGGAGAGAAGGTCCCCTCCCTGCCCTCCCCCTTGCAGAGCACAGGTGTATCCATCTGTGAAGCAGGCTGATTGGGTCTGGCTCACATGGCCACAGAGCCCTCCAAGCCAGCTCTGCTATCCTGAGCTTTTAGGCACAGACAGCAGGCCTCTGGGGCAGCAGATGAGCAGTGTTCTCTTCCCAAAACTGGGCATGGTGGTACAATCCTGTAATCCCACTATTGGAGAGGCTGAGGCAGGAGAATCACCATGACTTCAAGGTTAACCTGGGCTACATAGGAGATCAAGGCCAGCCTGAAGTACATAGTGAGATCCTGTCTCAAAGAAACAAAACAAAAAAAGTTCTCCTCTGGAGCTTAGTCCCCTTCCAAGCCTGTGGACCCCTTCCAAGTCTATGGTCACCCTGGAGGTCAGCTGAAGAACCCAGGGTGGTCGGCCCATCGCTTCCCCCATCTTCCCCTCTTCAAATGCTCCCTGCTGGTTCCCAGAGAGCCCAGTAACCCACCTTGATGGTTGATGGCCTTTGCTTTCACAGGTAAAGGCCGTAAACCCCACATCCCAGCCTGTCCAGTAGGCACTCCAGGATTCACACAGGTGTCCCAAAGGATTTGCTGCCAGCTCTGACATGCCGATGTCTGCAGAAACCACAAATAGGTTGCATAGAAACTAAATTCCTGTTAGAGCTCTGGCTCTGAGCAGGTGGTGAAGAGAAAGGAGGCCAGGACCCAGCTTGGCTGTGCCCACCCCTTTAGCAATGGGCAGAACAGTGCAGGTCCCTTCCTCTCTTACCCTCAGCCTCTACCAATTCCAGCCTTACCATGTTTTCAGATGGTGCTGATCACAGGTTTTATAATAAAGGGGCCCCCTGCCATGTCAACACTGTCACAGCCTTTAATAAAGATGGAATCTAGTGAGGCCCTGCGGCTCACACTTATGAATCCAGTAGGTGCTCAGGAGGCTGAGGCAGGCAGATCACTGTGAGTTAGAGGCCAGCCTGGGCCGTACACTGAATTCAAGGCCAGCCTGAACTACAGAGCAAGAACCAGTCTCCCACCCCAAAACATGGCTCTTTTTTTATTTTAAAGAGAAAAAACAATAAAAACAATGATAGAAAACTTCAAAACATGGTAATAGGAGAGTAACAATGGTTAATATGTTGTGTATTGTTATCTTCAAAGCAGTTGCTCAGATTGTAAGATAGAGGCATGAAAAATTGAACAATGTAAGCACAAACCATTCTTTTCAATGAACTGATAGAAATTAGTAGTATAATTATCAGCTATCTTGTGACTATACATATATATATACATATATACATATATACATATATACATATATACATATATACATATATACATATATACATATATACATATATACATATATACATATATACATATATACATATATACGTATAAGTTTTTTCTCTTTTCTCCTTTGCCTCATCCCAATTGTTCTTTAGTTTTGAGCAGTCTCTTCCCCTTTCACAGTATCTATTGTACATTTTGGATCTTATTTACTCTCTCAGTTTCTTATACTACAAAGACAATATGATACACATGGGAGTCTAATTTATTTCCCTTATGGCTATAGTCTCAAAGTACATCCATTTACCTATAAAGGCCTCGAGTTTACCCTTCTTTATAGATGAGTAATACTCTGCTTTATAGAAATACAACATCTAAAAAAATGACTTTTAAAGCCTGATGTTTCAGTCACAAACTTCACTCAGCCGAGCCCAAGAGAGTCACTGAGAAGTCTCTTGCTTGGGAAGAGGGGCTCTCAGGCATTGCGGACCAGGGCCTGCCCCACATGGCCATATTTTGTGGGGTCCTTCAGAGCATGGCAGAGCTGAGAGGCCCCCTGTTCAGTGTCTCAGGATGAAAATCCCCCATTTCAAGTAAGGAGACCCTTACTGGGCTTTGGCTGTGTTCCTGTCCAAAGGGGAGAGCTCCAGGTGAGGAAAGAGACATCAACTTCATGAATACTTCCCAGAAGTCAGGAGCCTGAGTCCAGGATGTGCAGAAGCTGACAGTCCTAAATTTCTGCTATGCCTCAACATTAACCAGTGGTGAAATCCTACAAACTAGAGGACAAGGAGACCCAGGGCATGCAGTGTGGAGATGACACAGAAAGAACATGCACCACCACCGCTGGGTACTCCAACCACACCGGATTTCAGTCTTCACAGCCTGTGGCAGATCACTTGTCCTTCACAGAACCTTCATACAAATCAATTAAAATATACTGGTGGGAATAGCTTTTTAATATGTACAGAGCTGCACAATTGTAAGAACTTCCTTCACAACCCCCTCCCCCACCAAATGTGGCTTCTATGTTTCAGGGAATTAGTTTCTTATCTAACAGTACAAGACAGATTTGAGTTTTGATTTTGAATTACATAGATTATTTGATCATATTATGCTAGTTCCTCAGTTTTTATCTCTCATATGAGACATGTAGAATAAATGGGAATAAGCTTTCCCATTACTGGGACAAAAGAGCTAACGTCCATCAATTAGAGGACAGGTTTTTTGGCTCGCAGTTTCCAATGGATTTGGTCCACAGTTCTCCCCATACCAAGGCAGAAACAGAATGGGGTGAGGACATGGCAGAGAACAGCTGCTCATCGTGTGGTGGCCAAGAAGCAGAGATAGAAAGGAGGAGCCAGGGACAAGAATGTGGCATTCCAGATCACACCCAGATTCCAGATGACCCACCGCCACAGATGAATCCAGCACCCCATGACCCAGTCACCTTCCAAACACACGAGACTTTGGGAGGACAATTTAGATCTAAACCACAATAAATGTTGTACTGTTGGCCACATAGGGACGTCATAGCTTACAGAGTTACAGTCCAATATGTAAGGGACTTTTCCTCACAAACTTTAAAGTAGTAAAAGTATCAGGCAGTAACATAAATACACCATTATTACTTTTACTCCTTGTTAGAGGCATTTTTACCTCTAACACCAAGAAAATATTTTAAATTACACTTTGACAGCATTTATAGAATTAAAAAGTTGGGGGAAAATAATTTTTAATGACATTGTTTCAGATAAATCTGCAGGCTAACAGTGAAGGACTAAAACAGACAGATAATTCTTTAGAAGAAGAATGTTGAAAATACAAAATAGAGACCTGGAAATTGAAAGATACAAAAACTATATTAGTTAACAAATATTCAAAATCGTGATAGAATACTAGTAAGAAGTGAGGTACTTCAATATTATTCCATTTCTACTCTACAAATGTATTAATAGAATGTAGGCATCCAATAATGTTAGCATTATTATGAGTGACTATCAGATCCAATTAAACCATAGTATAATATCATCTTACACTTGATGACTTTAAATTGATGCTTTATGCCCTAATATTTCTTTATTGTTAAAATAATGCTTTGAAGTACTGAAGCCAATTCAGTTGCCAGTCCTTTAGTGCTTATTCATGGTTGACATGCATTGTGGGTATACACCTCACATTTGTGCCTCTCTGTGCTACATTTCCTTCTACGATTTCCACTTGATGGGCAAGGACTTTCATACATGGAGATGGGATACCCTAGGGTTTACTACTTAGCTCAAGTGATGTTACCATAAGCAGCATTTACTTGTCTACACATTGCTAACAATCTCACTGGCATTGCCTTCGTAGACCACGGTGAAATTTTGACCAACTTTTCCTGACCTTTATAAATGAAGTAGAAAGTTCCTGGAGTGAGGCTCAGCAGACACCATACAGAGTATAACAAAAGAATGCTAGTTCTGAACTCCTTTTATTTCCCTAGCAACAATCCTCACTTTCTCCCCCATGTCTTTATTGTGATATTCACTGTCTCAAACTCCACCAACCCCTACCCTGGACCTCTTACCTCTGCCCACCTTCACCTAAGTATCAACCCATCATCAAGGTTGCTTTTAGGCCTTTGATGTACACTCACAGGGGGAGACTAGGTGCCCTACCTCAGGACTCTAGCCTCTTTTTTAAAAATAAATATATAGTCACACACAACATAATGATCTTTCAGTCAATGGCTGCCTGTATGAAGGTGGTCCCAGAAATTGTAATGCAGCTGAAAAATCCCTTTCATCTAGCCATGTTGAAGCTGTGTGACACAATAGTCACCTGTTTGTGGTGATGCTAATGTGGAAAAAAAAATCTACTGCTCTGCCACTTTTATAACAGTATATAGCACATGTAATTATGTACAGTATATAATGCTTGATAAACAGCTACACCACTGTTTGTGAGTTTTTATTATTTTAAAATATATTCCTACTTATTAAAAGAGTATGCTTACTGTAAGGCAATGTGCCATGCTACATCTGCAACAGCTCATGCATCTCTTGAATGTGTCAGGTCACACTGAATGACTGATCTGTACTATTCAGCTTTGTATGAATGCACACTATGACTTCCACACAATGATGAAACCACTTAACTGCGTTTCTGAGGACATATTCCCATTGGTAAGCAATGCATAGCTGTATTTATAGCCCTCTCTGTAATTGCTGATGGTCATCAGTTACCTGCAGGTTAGCCTATGATTATTCATAAGGCAGTTGCAAGGTTCCCAAAAGCAGGGGAAGAAGGAAGCCCTAAAGTGTCAATACTTACCCTGTCTCCATTTGTATCAAAGATATCCCATTGGCCAGAATGGTCACATGACCCAGACCAAACTGTGAAGGGGACTACTGAGAGAGAGCTCCTCTGAGATGTGAACAAATTAGAGACCACCACTATATTTTTGCCACATTTTTGTTTCTCCATGAATCTTATGACTTACTCTTTCGGATGAAGTGTCTCTTTTCTCCACATACCCCAGTCTGCCAATGCAGAACATTCCTTTCTTTATCAATAATACATAGAACTATGACTGTGCTCATTAATTCTTGGAGTGGATTACTCTTGAGAGCAAGTTGTGCTGAGAAAAAGGAGACAGTAAAATTCTGAGGCTGTTCGTTAAATATATTATGCATTTCCTACTAAATCATTCTCTAGGAATGGAAAAAACTCAGAGCACAAAGTGTTTCAAATACAGTTGTTTGCACTATCAAAGCAAATGATGTACATCACTCAAAATACATTGATTCATTCATTGCCTTTTACTCCCCTCAGTATCTTTTCCCACCCTCTGGTTAAATCAACTCATGACAATAATGTGCCCACTTCCTGCAAAGATTCACAGTCACCTACTCCCAATGCAACTTGTTTGGTAAGCTGATTAAAAACAAAATGTACCCTTTGAGTCAGCTCCCTCCCTTTGTTATACATACTAAATCCCTTTCATTACCCAGCTTCCCTTTCCCAAGAAATTACAGGGGGTTTTCACACTTTGAAGTCTCTTAAGCCAGCTTCAACTGACCATAGCAGCTTGTGTTCACAGGTTTATTTCAGAGAAGCCCCCAAAACATAGAAGGATGTGTTTACTAGAATGTGGGCTCCCTAGGGATGAGCCAGGCACATCTGTAATTCTAAGGAGAGCGTAATGAGGAAAAACTGGTGGCATCCTGAATGGCTCACAGCTGTTCTGGAAGCTGATAAATAAAATGCTCCACAGGAGATCCCTAATTGGAGCCAGTTTTTCTTAAGTGGATACACAATATGGTGCAAGACTGGGTGTTGGAACGCTGATAGCGTTGTTCACATGTAACTTAGTTTGTCTTGTAAACAGTTCCAATTTCAGATAAGAGTGCTTTTATTTTTTTCAAAAAGGGAAAAAGTGTGCAAATTTTTTCACGCTAATTAGGGGCAAGCTAGCATTATTTTTCCTGTTTTTCTCTACAAAAACTTATGTAGCTTACAACCTGTCTCTCTTTCTTTCTTCTTTACCTTCTCATTTTTTTCCTTTTTTTTTGTCTTTTCCATTAGTTCTCCCCATCCTTCTCTACCTGTCTGTTTTTCTCTCTTTTTCTTTGCCTCACTCTTCTTTTTCTCACTAGTTTGCTCCCTTTTGTCTTTCAACCTTTCCTATTATCATAGGCATCTTTTCTTTAGTGATGAGATCAAAGGCATTGAATTAATTACTCCCTTTCAGATCTTGGCCTGATGCCGGGATTTACTTGCTGGAGAATTGTGATCTTGTAATCCTTTTGAGAGAATGGCTGTACCATTTCAATTTTTATCTGAGAAATGTCAAAATAGCTTTTAATAAGAAGTGATTTCATGTACAGAGAAAGACTTCAATATATTCCTCCTACAATTATATTAGAAAAGCAACTGACTATAGCCTTTCTTTTCTAGGTTCTATGCCTAATTTGTATTTGAGTAGGAAAAGGCCTTCACCTTGCTCTTTCTCATGCTGTTTCCTGGCTGCTACTGTGGCCTTTTGCCTGTCATTGTGTTAAAGCCAGCCCATCATGAACTATGACCTCTGAAGCGGAGCCAAAGTAAACCCTCTCTTCTTTAAGTTATGAGTGTCAGATATTTGGCCCCAGGAATGAGCAAGCTGAAAAATATAATTTCACAGTGGGAGTCTTTTGTTCATTTCCATTTAAGTAAGAAATCTGTCTCATCATGGAATATTTTTACTTTTATAAATATTAATTGTCATAGTAATTATTTTGTCTTTCCTTATAAAATAGATTCTATCCATTTTATTTAGAGCATTTGAATTCCTCACTCCAGGAATCTTTTAAATCATAGCATTAAAACTTCATGTGAGAAGCAAGCATCATTTCAGCATTCTGATCCGTAATGTCCTACAACCAACATAAAAATAGAACAATAATGTTTTCACACAGGCCCACCACATCTATTGTGAAGGGGAGATGGGATTACCATTCTTCTATACATTTGACATGTTCACAATGTGGGAGTACAACGAGGCTCTATGAGTATGCAACTCTGGGGCTAAATAGGGAATCATGAGAGGCAAGAAGGGCACCCTTCGGTCACCTATTTGTTGCTCCCAAGTGAAATGTGAAAAGATACACAGGGTAAACGTAACTGCAAAGCAGGAACAAAGCTCAAAGTATTCATTTCTTCATCAATCCTCAACACTTCAATTGTGTCCCAGGCACTGTTAAAAGCTACAGATATAAAGGTTTTTTTAAAATCCTAGTTTAGAAAGAATTGTCACAAATTAGATGAGGATCAATAAATGCAGGGAAGGAAAGGAAAAAGGATTAAAAAGGAATTAAGAGTATTCTATGCATGCATTCACTCCACACAAGGAAGGTAAAAATTATTGTATTAGGGTTTTACTAGAGAAAACAGGTATAACACAAGATATGCAAATGTCTACGAAATTATAAGATTGGCTTACAATGGTCAGCCACAGAGTTGGATGAGGATATCAGCACGCCAGAGGCTGAAGGATTCCATCCAAGGTCTAGAGTTCACCCCAGTGTCCCATGCAAGTCTGCGCCAACAGGCCAATGGGTCTATGACAGAACACAGAAGAATCTATGCTGGAAGGCTGGAGAGTTGACGCTGGAAAGCTGAAGATTCTACGTTGGAAGCCAGGAGACTTGCCCAAGCCTAAGGCAAAGACTGGAGCTCCTCCAAAGACTAGAACTCATCCATCCTTCCTCCTTCCCTTTTATACCATCCAGGTGATGAGCCACCCTCTAGGGTGAGTCTTCTAGTCCCTAGGGTGTAGAGTTGCTAAACTCATTTAGTTAAGCTTCTAAATGTCTCAAGTTGATGCAATAAATCAACCGCTACAACTATATACTGCAAATATGTATTAAATTAATAAAATAACCCCCACTTTGCCCTCATAAATTGCACAATATTGTGATCTGGAACTTGGAAACTAAGAAAATAAGGAACAAGAAGACATCATGGAGTCAAAGTTACACTGTCCTAACGGTCCCTATCACAGTAGCTCTTTCTGATTTGGGAAATAAATTGTTTTTCAAGCAGCTATAAATTTAAAGCAGGAAGGGCCTTTACCTCTGTCCATCATGTTTCAACCCCAGGGAACCACATTAGACAGTGTTGATACTTTTAAATACTTTTCTAAAGTAGTGATGAATTATCTGCCACCTGACTCAATTCCATGGAAAACTGTTTACACTCCTGTATGGTCTTGACAAAAAAAAGAACGAAAACATTGAGATGTCTGATGAGATGTTGACTTTTGTATGATCTTTTTGAAAAGATCAGGTTTACAAGGATGAAGTTGAGACTGAAGGACAAAAACTCCAGTGTTGGATTAACAAGAGCCAATCACCAAGTTACTGATACGTGGAAATCCAGACAGGTCTAGAAAATTTGTTCCTGGTGAGAAACAAAGTTGCAGTCATGCCAATCAAGGGATGAAAGAAAAGTTAGCGAGGCCAGAATTGTGATACTCCACTGCTACATCAATCAATATCCTCAAATATAATTCTTGCTTCTCCCTTTTCTTGAGGCTTGACCATATAGAAAGAGATTTTCCTTGACGTACTCTTCTCAACTGAAAAAAATTACAGTGGAATTTAGAAGAGCTAAGTGTTCTCTGATAGATTATTTCAATTCTTCAAAAGTAAAGTACTGCTTTATCTCTAAAATGCAAAGGAAAAAATAATAGACTGGTCTGCCTAACTCACAATGAGACTCAAATAAAACCGTCATCCTAATACACATTGGCGACTGTGTATCAGGTGAACTATTTCATTTAATACCATCAAGAAATCTATGTTATGCATATTATTATCTCAGTTTAAAAGTAAGGGTGCCAAAGTTAATGGAGAATAAATAAAATGCATGAAGTTAATAGCTAATAAGTGACAATACAGATATTAAAGTACTATGTTTTATGAAGTTGAAGGAATCATTTACAGGAGGGCCACATCCTGCTTTTAATAAAGCAGCAAAGCAAAGTTGGCTTCACTTTAATTTTAACATCCTCTGATGAGTTAAAATTAAAACAAGAACACAAGGACATTTATTATTAATTACACCTTCATTCATTTTTCATTTGGGCAGATATAATCAAAAGCCAAGTGGTGACTTCCTTGTGTACTCATTTTTTATACTGTGCTCATAACTCTTTTAATAATGCAAATATTTATTATGGGCATCCCTGGAGAATCAAAGGTGCTCAGCGAAGGGAGTTCTAAATATCACGATCCACTGCTGAGTAAAAACACCAGGACACTTCTACTGTTTAAAGGGTCAGAGCCACAGGGTCTGTCAAAAGGGTTGGCCCACACAAAAGGAAGGCAGAAGGTTATCCAGTTTCTGGAATAAAGTAGCAGCAGGGATAATCTTCACCAACAAAGAGAGAGGAGGCATGAGGAGAATTTCTCCGGGCTAACTAAAATTACATCACAGGCCAGAAATGGCACCAATGGCAAAAATTGTACGATGGATTTGAACACTGTCAAGATTCAGGTTTCCAAGTACTGTTTTCCATACAAATTAATTTAGTGCAATTTAGTTAGTATTTGAATACTCATTACTATGTACAAATCCTATCCTATGTTCTGAGAGTATTTTAAAAAATGAATAAATTTGGTTCCTCCTATAATAATTTCAACTGAAAGAAATAAATGAAGTTCAGCTTACTGAAAGATTGTGTATGCTGCCAAGCATTTAGGATTGCATTTTAGAAATTTTGGTTAAGCCACTGAAAGACTATATGGTCATATATTGTCTTAGTTACTTTCTACTCGTCGCTGAGACAAAATACCTGATGCTCAAAGTTGGGAAAGGAAAGGTTTATTTCTTACAGTTTTTAGAGGATTCAGTCCATACTCAGTTGGCTGCAAGGCAGGGTGGCATGGCAGGGCCGCAGTTCATGGCAGCTGCAAACAGCAAGGCAGAAACCGGCAAGACAGAGACACACCTTCTTCCTGCCATTACATCACATCCTGGCTCCACCCCCTAGGAGGGTGTAGCACTGATGCCACCAATCCAAGCACTAGACAATGAACCAATCACAAATGCACAATGCAAATACATGAGGCCTGGGGGCCACCGACATAAACCATGACATATATCTCTGTATATAAAGAAAAGCATGCAATTATCTGGTATCAAAGTTGAAGACAGAAGGGAAGTTGGAATGTTAGACATACAGAATCCCCCTAGGAAATTTCCAAAATCCTCTGAACTAGAACCAAATGAGGATGGTGCTGTGGCAGTAGTCACAGGACTATAAGAGACACATTAGATTTGAGATATTTTTGAGGCTAGTAACTGCTAGAAATCATGAGGAATGATGTAAGATTTAAAATAGAGACACACTGACTATAAGCTTTCTCTTTCAGATGCTCCAGAAGACATTGTGGGGGTAGGTGAAGATAAGGAATAAAGGAGTAACAGTACATTGTTACTACTGTGATGGAATCTGAATTCCACATTGCTATGTTTGAGATCTCTGAAGGCACCAAAACAGTGTTGTTTGGATATCTGGATATAAAATAAGATTTCTTTTTTTAAAAAAAAATTTCTAACAGATATGACTAGTTCTAAAACTCCACTCTTCTTTTCTTTAGGGTTGTTCCTACTCTTGTAAGCAGTGGTCCTCATCATACCTTTGAGCCTCCTCTAATTTTTGAATCTTCTAAAGGACACAGGAACTTAGTCCAACAGAAGTTAATCATGATTCCAAATGCCAAACAAAGTGTATAGTCAGAGCACTACACTAATTAATAGAGCTACAAGTATTCTTGTTCTTCTGGTCTAAGAGAGAGAAGAGAGTTCCTTCGTACAGGACTCTGAACAAAGCTGCAAGGTAAGATGATTCCCCTGAACTAAACTTGTCAGTCTGTGTATTCCATGATCCCCTGGTGATTATGTCTTTCCTTGTCTGTAATCCTGATTGAGACTACTCAAACCATGAAATTGCAAAGTAAAGTAAATCCCAGAAAGAAGAGGGTAAGCTTTCAATCTCTCACCTCCCCAATGTCCACAGTTCTCTTTCACAATTTTCATGCTTGGAGTCACAGAGTAACCCTTATGATCCAGTCAAAACAGTTTCAAATGCACTGTGGTCCTACAACCTGTGACAAGGACTCTGCATATTATTATTCTATCACTAAGAGAGAAAGTGAGCTGCCTCCTGGTAGTAAAATAATTGAACGTCTACAACTGACATAATTCCAAAGCTGTTTCAAGATGTTTTTCTTTAAAAGGAGGCCTTGCAGAGAAAAGACCTAAACAATAGGCTCCTATTTATTTATTTAACTCACTTGCTGTTTCTGTCAGTAGTTTTGCTGATTATGGAGGCTGGAACTTCCCATTTATATCCTGAACAGAACATTTAACCCTGCTGTTCTCTTGTAGCCTAGGGCCCAACATACAATCCATATGTGGAACAAGTAGAAAAAGAAGGACTGTCATTTAATGAGCAGCAGTAAAGTAATAGGCATTGTCCTCAGGAATATAGAGACATTAATCAAGGGTTTCAATAAGACAGTAAAAAGCTGTCTGTATTAAAAGGCACACTTTTTATGAATACTATCTACATCATGACAATTAACTCAGTTTCATCCTATTTTCAGGAAAATGTCTTCATAGTATACAGTTGAGAGAAAAATTCTTTACAAGAAAGGAGTTGGTCTTGTTTATTACAGAATGTGCCTTAGGTGGCGATTTCTTAGTGAGCTTTGGCCTCTAAAACAATAGATATAAAATATTAAAAATATAATTTCCAAATAATTGAGACCTTTTATTTCAGAACTCAACAAATCTTCTAGACCAGTGATTGTGAACCCTTTAGAACCTTTAATGATAATAAACAGCCTGGTGTGGCAGGCATGCAATGGGTTTGCCACCACTTTCTGGCAAATCAGCTCCATTTACCAGGGCTTCTTAATGGACACTTGCGCTTCTTGGGGGTGTGTTTGCAGGCATGGACCACCTGAGAGCATGGGCCTTCCATTCCAGGTACATCTGTGTCGAGTTTAATCCATCCTCAACAAAGTAACAAAGTCCTATTTAAAACTATTTAGCTAAATACCCCAGAGATCAAATATAATTTTCCTTTAGTTGCTCTCACACTGTCAAAATGCTAATTATGACCCTGTTGGGAATACTTGCTTTCTTAGAAAATGTACAATATAACATAAAAATTTATGAAGCAAATTATTGCAGGTATAACTGTTCAAGGGTGCAATGGTCTCTATGTAACTCGGTTTCCTCAACTAGTGCCCTTTCACACTTCATTTTATGGTCAATGTGATGCCTCATTGAAAAAAGAGTATTAAAAATAATTTATTAAGATTAAATTGCTTCTTCAGAAGGCACAGTTTTATCTCTCTCATATTATAAGAATCCAATTTTAATTTGCTTCCTATGCCATCCCTAGCACAAATTTAGAGATTTAATGGAGTAAAGATTGAAGGCTAATATCAATGAAATGACTAATTTTATATTCAAGGGATTAGTTTGTTTGATTTAGGAGAAATTTTTGGTGGTCAATTATCTCTGGGCTCTATTTAGTATTAAGTGCTGGTCAAATAGTAATTCTTATTCTTCACTTACCAAAGTAAATTGGAAAAGGCATCTTTGTGATCACTCTTAACATCTTAAATGTTAATAGTGAATAGAAATAATGTTGTCCATTCTACAAAGAGCGACTAGATGATTTTCCTAACAAAGATAAATTTTGAAAAAATATTTAGACCTTAAAATATAGTAATCTGTTTATGCATAATCATGTTGGTTATGTGCTCAGTCAACTTTACTTGCTAACAATGTCATGTTTATTATCTGCAGTAAAAGAAACCATTTAAACAAATCACAAAATTAGAATATGTTTTAGTATTTGAAGTAAAGGAATTTAGTTGAGGGTTTATTCAAAATTATTGAAAATAAGGTTGATAAAAATAGTAGTGAAATGAATGAACAGCTTATAAATGGACACAAGGCCATAACTTTTTTTTCTTTGACATACACTAAAAGCATATGCATGATTCAAGGCCACTTCTAAAATAACCTAGAATCAGAGTCAGAGAAGAAACTTAATTCAGAGGAACTTAAACAGATGGCCTCTTAATGCCATGAGGAACAAAAGATGTATCTTAATTTTATGTAGAAAATAAGTGACGAATTGCCTGGACCTCCAATACAGAGCATTTAATATGAAGGTCTTTCCAGACCATTTCTCCAGAAATTTCTCCAGAAATTTTCTAAAATTTCATTCTTTTGGATTAATATAAACGGAGTGTTATAACAGGGCAAAATTGGCTACATGAGAAAGATAAATTTGTTGCACGCCTTAACAGAAGTTACTTAATATGCATTAGTGATTCAATGGATACTTTGGGAGAGAAAAAAAAAGGGCTAACAGACAGTCAGACAGACAAACAGATATGTACCAGGCATGGAGCCACTGCTTTCAAAGAAAGTTCCAATCTATTTAGAGTTAAACTAAAATTTTATACTGTTGTGGATTAACTATGAAGTACTGAGGGCTTGATCACCAATACTTCAAAGTCTGAAGGCAGGGCCTAGAGAGATGAGTCAAACATGAAAGCACTAACCTCAATCAATGGATTAACTCACTGATGAATTCATAACTAAATAAGCTACTTAGTAGGCAAGGCCCAATCGGATGAATCAAGTCACTGGGGCATGGCATTAAAGACTGTATCTTGTCCCCACTGCCTTTTTCCCTGTGTTTTGCTTCCGGGTCACGATGAGGTGGGCACATTTCCTCTACCATGCCCTTCCACCATGTTTCTGCCAACCACAAGCCTAAGAGCAATGGAGTTAGATGACCATTAGAACATCTAACTATTAGATGACCATTAGATGAACTGAAACCACTGCTATCATGAGCCAAATTAAATCTCTCCCCCATCAAGTTGTTTTCCTGAGATATTTGGTCATAGTGACAGAAAGCTACTGCATATAAAATTGTGATGCAATATCCCATGTGCTCCAAGAAGAAAACATAAGGATAAAAGCACAAGGACTGATATAATATGCAGACAAGAAAATTTTGGATGAATCTAAAAGGGATTAACATTTAAGCTAAAACTTAAAGTATAAATTAGGCTTAACCAGAAGTGGGTGGGGAGAGAACATTTTACACACATGCAAAAGTATTGGAATAAATAGGGGTAAAGCATCTTTGTTTCTTCTGTTTTTTTTTAAACTTTATTTTAAAGAGAATAAAACAAAGCAAGACAGAACAAAGCAGATCAGAACAGAATAAGATAAGCAACACAGCACTTTACAACAAGACAACCAGATATTAACAGTAGCTATGATAATCTCTCTTTCTTTGAAATAGTTGAGCACAGATTCACATACAATAATATCAAACATAAAAAAATAATATAAAACCTTCCAAGAGAATGAAACTATTACAGGGATTCTGAACTAAATAACAGAAAATGAACAATGGCTAATATAATATCTCATTTTCCATAAAAATTTGTTTATACTATCACACATATTAAAATCTAATAAGACACAACATGATAGAACCAATGGTAATAGAAGAACAAAAGCATGGTGGGACTTCAAAGCAAGATGATATTAAATCAGCAATGGCTGCCATAATGCTTTGTTTTCTTCAAAATAGCTGTTCATACAATCACACATAATAAAATCAAACAAAACAGAATAAAATCATTCCAACTGATGAATGAAAACATTATAAGGCTTCAATGTAATGGGGAATCATGATTACCCTATAATCTTATGTACTTCGTACCATTTCTTTCACTGGGGAGACTATACGGTATTTACACATGTGAGTTTCATTTATTTCACTTATGAGTATGGTCTCAAGTTACATCCATTGATTTATAAATGTCTCAATGTGATCATTCTTTATAGCTGAGTAGTACTCCATTGTAGAAAAATAACACAATTTTTTTACACATTCCACAGTTGAAGGGCACTTACGTTGTTTCCAAGATCTGGCTATTACAAATTGTGCTGCTGTAAACATGGGTGCACATATATCACTGTGGTATGATGTTTTCAGTTCTTCTGGGAATATGCCTAGAAGTGGAATAGCTAGGTCAAATGGACTTCCAACCCCAGCTTTTAGAGGAATTTCCAGACTGACCTCTACAGTGGTTGCACCAGTCTACACTCCCACCAATAGTGCAGAAGAGTTCCTTTTCCCCCACATCCTCTCCAGGATTTGTTGTTGGTAGTTATCTTTATCCTGGCCATTCTTTCTGGAGTGAGATGGAATCTCAGTGTGGTTTTAATTTGCATTTCTCTCCTGACTAATGATGATGAACATTTTTTCATGTATTTATTTGTCATTTGTATTTCTTCATCTGAAAACTGTGTTTGCATCTTGGATGCCCATTTTTGGATTGGGTCTTTGAATTTAGAGGGTCTGATCTTTTTTAATTCTTTTTAAGTTCAAGACAGAAGACCTTTGTCTGAGGGACAGTTCACTAAGATTTTCTTCTCAGTTTGTGAGTTTTCTTTTCACTAAGCTGGAGATTTCTTTCGACATGCAGAAACTCTTTAATAAGACAACATGATCCCAGTTATTGATTCTGGGAAGTATTTCCTGTGTGGTTTGATTCTCGTTCATGAATTCTCTACCTACCCCTATGTCTTCAAGACTTTTACCTACTTTGTATTCCAACAGATATAGTGTTTCTGCTTTAATATTTAGACTTTGATCAATATAGAATTTAGTTCAGTACATGGCAATAGGCATGAGTCTAGTTTTAGTGTTCTGCATATGGATAGCCCGTTTTTCCAGCACCATTTATTAAAGAGACTATCATTCTTCCAGTGAACATGTTTGGCCCCTTTATCAAAGATAAGGTGATTGAGTATGTTTGTAGTTGTGGTTGTACCTTCCAATCTATTCTACTGATCTTCAGATCTGTTTTTATTCCAGTACCATGTTGATTTTATTACAGTAGCTTTGCAGTATAACTTCAAGTCAGGGATTGTGATGCCTCCTGCCTTGCCTTTGCTGCTTAGAATTGCCTTTTCTATTCTAGGTCTCTTTTGGTTCCAGATGAATTTTAGGAGTGGTATCTCTAGATATATGAGGTATGTTAGTGGTATTTTCATTGGGATGGCATTGAATATATATAATAATTTTGGGAGGATGGCCATCTTCACAATATTTACTCTTCCTATCCATGAACATTGGATGTCTTTCCTCTTCAGTTTCTTTTTTCAGGGTGTTATAGGGTGTTTTCCCTGTATAGCTCTTTTGCTTCTTTTGTTATATTAATTTCCAAGTATTTCATTTTTTTGTATGCTAGTGTGAAGGGAGTGGCTTCTCTTATTTCTCTCTCAGTGCTTTTGTTGTTAGTGTATAGGAATGCTATTGATTTTTGAGTATTGACTTTGTATCCAGCTACATTGCTGAATTTATTTATTATAGCCAGGAGTCTTTCAATGGAGTTTTGAGGGTCTTCTATGTAGAGTATCATGTCATCTGCAAATAATGATAATTTAACTTCCTCTTTTCTTATCTTTACTCCTTTCTTTCTCTCACTTGTCTAATTTCTCTGGCTAGTATTTCCAGTACTATGTTGACTAGGAGCAGTGATAAGGGACATCCTTGTCTTGTGCCTGATTTTAAGGTAAAGGCTTTCAGTTTTTGGCCATTTAATGTGATGCTGGCTGTTCATTTGTCATAGATGGCCTTTATCATATTGAATTAAAAACCATCTATTCCAATTCTCTTTAAGGTTCTTATCATGAATGAGTGTTGGACCATATCAAAAGCTTTTTCTGCATCTATATATAGAGATGATCCTGTGATTCTTACTTTTGGCTCTGTTGATATGGTGGATTACATTTATTGATTTATGTATGTTGAACCATCCCTGCATTCCTGGGATGAATCCTACTTGGTCAGGGTGAATAATCTTCTTGATGATTTGCTGCATCCCATTTACCAATATTTTATTGAGAATTTTTGCATCTATGTTCATTAGGGAGATGGGCCTATAGTTCTCTTTTTTAGTTGGGTCTTTCTCAGGTTTTAGTACTAGAGTAATATTTGCTTCCAGGAATGACTTAGGAAGAATTTCTTCCTTTTTGATTTCATTGAAGAGTTTGAGAAGTATCGGCATTAAGTCATCATTGTATTTGTTGTAGAATTCTGCAGTGAATCCACCTGGGCCTGGGCTCTTCTTGGTTGGTAAGGACTTACTTACATTTTCAATTTCATTAATAGAAATTGGGTTATTCTGCAGTTTTACATCTTCTTGATCCAGCTTTGGTAGTTCATTTGTATCTAGGAATCTGTCCATTTCTTCAGTGTTAT
>PVJX010027187.1:0-25095 GCA_004027295.1 Dolichotis patagonum | reverse complement strand
ACTGTGGTGTCTCCTCCAAAGTTTAGACTTTTCCGCTTAATATTTATGGATGGCAGCTGACTAGGACAGTGGAAGCAAAACTGCAGATAAGGGGAGACTGCAAAAAAAAAATAATTTGAGGCTCTCATTTTCTTCACTTTCTCAGTTCCATTCATCACCTTGATCAGCACAACTGTCCAGTACAGAAAAGCACAGGAAAGTGACGGGACAGCCAACTGGGCAAAGGGTTAGTGAATACCCACCTTTGTCATTCTGTCACCTGTCAATTATATCAGCAACAAGAGATGGGCAGTTACGTTCCTGGAAAAGCAAAGGTAGATCTAGGGAGAGTGGTGCTGCATTTTAACCCGCCCAGTGCACCCGCTGGTTGGCTGCCTTTACTTCCCTGTGTGCAGTTAGAACCTCGGTGTCTTCAAGGCAGACTCAAAGGCCAGTGCTCATTAAGACCCAACAGTGTCCGCAGCTGGGAGAAAGTGGGGAGGGTGCAATGTGAAGGCCCCCAGTTAAAAACCTCCCCAGACTCCAGGATTTTCCCTTAGGGAGGTACAGGCACTGCTGCCCACTGATGGGGCTGTCACTGTCACTGGAAGTGTGTCACTTTTCCTGGATACACAGACATTAGCGACCCGATACCAATGACACCATGGCTCTCACATGTGGTAGGCATGAGGGGTGCTGGAGGGCTGGGGGAAAGCGGCGACAGGGCCATCCCCAAAGATTCTGATTTGTTCGGGGTTACTCTAGCAACATTCCAGGTAAAGTAGACGCTTCATGTCTAGGGGTCACGTTCTGGGAAGTTCAGCCCTAATAAGTCCAATAGCCTTCGTTTTATAGAAAAGATCCCCGAGACCTCAGACAGGAGCTATGTCCGAAGCTCAGGTCTCTTGTCTCAAAGACTGAGAGGGCAATTTCAGAAAGGAGAAATGGATAAAAAGAATAGCAAAAAAGGGAGGCTAGGATGAAAAGTTAAATAGAAGAACTTAATGACAACAAAAATGAAAGCACAAAACAGCTTCCTGGACCTGAAGGTGCTGGGATGCAAATTGGACCTGGGATGGGAGTTTCTGGGCCTGTGATGGCAGCTCTGGCCCCCGGCAGAGAACCGCCCTCCATCCAACATTACTGCAGCATCTTAAACAGCGTAACTCTGTCCTGTAGACCCTCTGACTCCAGATCACTAATAGTTCCTGTGGCTATCCAACCTCCCCACGATGGGGCCCACCCAGGGTTTTCAGGAGGATGGCATCCCAGCAGTGGAATCAGGATGCCAGCCTGACAACTGAGACACCTACCATAGGGACACTTTCCCAGAGCATTCTTGGCAGAAATAACAGACTGAGATGTTGAAGTGTTGATCTCTAGTTCTGACCTTTTCATTACATGTCATTTTAGGTGAGTCACTTGTTCCCTGGGAAGCAGAACTGGGTTAAATGTAAGAAGTGTGCTGATGATTTCTTTGGGATTTTTCACATTTTCTATTACCCTGTTTTATTGGTTTTCTTGGTACAGCCCCTGCCCCCCACTTTTATTTTTAAGTCAGAGGGCCAAAGAAATGCTCATGTCTCTGCTTCTAGTTGATAGAGCAGGAAAAGCTCATCAGAACAATACTTGTGACAGAGGCATGTGACAAATGAGTAAGGTACCAAATGTCCCAGACCAACATCAGCATCTAGAAAGCTCTCTGTTCAGCTCGGTGCTGGCTTGTCTGACATGGGCTTCTATAATCAGCCAGGAAGCACATTTTCTCTGACCTTTAAGAGTGCTCCATCCAGCTAGCTCCCTACTCTTGGACTTCCTAACAAGCCACCCTCTCCTGGTCCTCTTCTCACTGGGGGCTCCACTTACCTGGCTGACAAATCTCACGGGGTGCAGGTCTCCACCTGGGCTATTTGATTCCACTTGTACTATCCTGCTGGACTCATCAGTCAAGGATCTAAACACATGTGGGTGAGGCAGAGGAGGCCCAGAGGCCTTCCCTGAGCTCTGCTATCTCACTGCAACTCTGGTGTCACCATCTGACCTCTTGCCTGGCATTCTTACTCATTTAGGACCAGGTACTACCCAGTGAGAACTTCCTGCCTCACGCCATTACCAATGGGCCTCTCCTTCCTGCTCAGTTTAACAAAGCCAGCAGCATCCACCCAGATTCTCCAGCCGCAAGTCTAAGCTTCCTGTCTGCTTTCTTCCCCTGGCTCCCACATGCAGATCTCAGGGACTAGGCCAGCACCTGAACCCCAGCTCTCATCCTCTCCATCCCCCATCATGTCCTAGCCAACACCTCACTGTGTCATGACTGCCCGGGTCTGGATGAATGAAAGGGTCTGATAGCTGTTGCTCTGCTTTTGATGACAGTATGATTCCCACATACAACACAGGAGGGGTTTTTTTTAAAGAGGAAGGCGGATTCCATCACTTCCCACTTAAAACCCTACAATGACTTCCCATCACACTCGGTTCAAACCCAAATTCCATGGCCAGGTTCATAGATCTCCACCACCCAGGGCCTGCTTCCCCCTCCATGGCATTCTGTGCCTCCCCACCCCTCCCCAGCTGCCCGTCACACTTCTCCCAGGCAGGCCAGCTTGCTCATCCTGGACCAACTGCACACAGGCCCATCCCAAATCTTCGCACATCTGCTCTTCCTTCTGTCTGGTTACCCTCTTTCAGGCCTCCTCTTGAATGTCTTTCCTGAGACCTTGGCTTCTTCCTCCGGCTTAAGACACTTAAATCTCTATTAACCAGCCTGTTTAGCTTTCTGCACAGTGGTTATTGTCACTAGATAACATTCATTCTGCATACAGGTGCCCTGCCCCCCCACAAGCATCTTTTTTAAAAAATTTTTTTAAATAATTTTATTTAAAGAGAAAAAAAAAGCAATACAGAAAAAAGGGTAGAAACAATACAGAACCTCAAAAAAAAAAAAACATAAAGAAATCACTAGTTGACAAACTACATACTGTCCTCCCAGAAATAGCTGTTCATGTTACAAAAATCAAGGTATACAAAGTGAACAAACAGTAAGGCTGCAAACAGTTCTGTTCAACGATCCATCAAAAAACTTGGTAATATGGTTATCAATCCCACACACTTAAACATACATGCAGTTATATCCTTTAGAGCATTTTCTGTTCCTCTTTTCGCTTTTTAAGTACATTATCTGTTTAGTTATATTATGTTTCAGCTTTCTCAGTACCTTGTTGATCTATTTTGTTGTTGTTACTTCCTTTTTAATCACCTTATATAATTCTGTTGTTTTGTTTTTGAGTTTCCTGTCATTCATGTCACATGGATCAGCTTTGGTGGAGTTGGGAGTTTTTGGAGGTATTTTGTTACCTTATTTTCTCATGTTCTCTTGTTTTATTTTTATTTAATTTTTATTAACTTGGAGGTAGTAATATACAACAAAACAGGATGGAATAAAGCCAATTGAGACAGTGTGGTGAAATTGGCACAGAACATGACAGCAGGTCACCAGGACAACAGCAATAGGCAACATTGTATATCTCGTCTTCAAAATAGTTGTTCTTCTACTAGGTACAGCAAAATCAAAAGAAATACACAACATTATAGAACACATCAACACAGAGTATTGAACAGAGCAACACCATTAATCAGGACAAATCAAAACGGCGATAAAAATATCTGCCTTCAGAGATAGTAGAAGGAAACTTCCCCTACTTGCTGTACCAAATATCGTCACCTCCTAAGAGATACCCAGATCACTGGATCCCAATTGTTAACGGGTGTGTGTGTGTGTGTGTGGTATGTTTGATTCTAAGCCCACACCCCGGTAGGCATCAGGCTGATTGCTGGTTGGCTCAGCGCCCTAAGTTCCAACATGGCACGGATCTCAGGAAACGCTGTTACTTCTTATTTCCCCGCCCTGGGGTGGCCCTGGCTTGCCAGACCACAGTCACTTACCAGGGTGTCAGGCTAGTTGCTGGTTGGCTCGGCACCCTAAGTTCCAACATGGCCCCCCACAAGCATCTTAGCAGTCCCCCTGTAGACCTTCAGCTCTGCAGCCCCAGGTCCAGGATGGTGATGGGCTAAAATAGTTACTGGAACCCCAGTGACTGAGGATCACAGCGAGCCTTCAGGGAGCTCTTACAACAGCCTGGAAGGGAGGGGACAAGCTAGTGACAGGGTACTCGGTACACCGGAAATGCCAACAGTCCCACCACACAGCTATGCAGAACTGTCACACTCTTCACCACCACCCACCGAAAATTCTGCATGCCCCACCCAGAACAGGAAGTTGTGGATGGCACGTGGATGCTGAAAATGACTGCCAAACTGACAAACCGCAGCCCAGGACTGCCCAGGACAGTCCTCAGGCGAATGTGTCTCCCAGTGCTTCCCTCTCCTTCCTGGTAGTGGCAGGAATGTCTTTCTGACGACAGGGTCAGAGCCCGCCCTTCCCACACCACTGTGTCAGCACTGGCGGTTTCTGGCCTTGTCAGTTTCCACACTCTGCGCTGACGCTGGCCAGGTGGAAGTTGTTTCCATCTGCACTACCTGGCCTGGGCTAGAGGAGGCGTAAGAACAGCCGGGCTTTGGGGGAGTCTGGGAAAGGTGGGTGGGACCAGCTGTGTCATCCCTCTTTTGGTTTCTATGGCTTCTCCCTGGGCCACCTCCTGCCGCAATCTGGTTTCCTCACTGCTGGGTTTTTCCTCTTCCTCCTTGTGGTCTACTACTGCCTTCTCCCTAGAAAGCAGCCCTTTTACTCCAAGAGCACAAATCATAAGGCAAAAATAAGGAACTCAATCATATCAAAATAAAGAGCTTCTGATCAGCAAAGGCTATCTTAGCATCAACAGACAGCAGACTGGAAGAAAATACTTACAGTATCTCTTGTGAACCAAACTCATTGGTCAAAGTCACTCATTAGTCAAAGTTCTAGAAAGAAGGAAGAGGTATAGTTTTCTGAATTCTTTCTGCATTTGTGTCCAGAACTCCCAGGAGAAGGCCCAGAGGAAAGCGATGCCCCTGTCCTGGTGAGTTAAGAAAAGGCCATTTCTTGTTTTCCAATGTGCACTTCTCTGGTTAAAAATGAGGTGGAGCAACTTTTCTTTTGCTTTTGATCCTTAGGATTCTCATTTTGTAAAATGTTCAAACACATACATTTTCCATTTCTCCATTTGAGCTTCTCTTGGTCGCTCCTGATTTGAAGAGTTTGTTACACACTTTTCTCCCAGGTTGGTCTCTGTTGATATTCTGCAGACAGTTTCACTGGTCAGAAATTCTTAAATTTTATGTACTCAAATTCATTCTTTTTGCCTCATATTTATTTTGTCTTAAAGTTGTGTTTAAGATGTTCCTCCTACACCCGCCCCCTTTTCAATGAACTCTACAACTTTACCTGCTACATTGAAGCCTTTAGTTTTAACCTTTGTGTGTGGTGTTTGGTATGGTTCCAATTTGCTTTTTCTTTATATAGAAACTTTTCCTATTGATTTGTGGCTCCACTTTAATAAACGTGAAGCTCATGTCACACTAAAGTGTGCCTCAGAGCTGTCTATCCTGAGCTGCAGGCCTATTTGTCTATACTTTCCTCAAAACCACAATGTTTAATTATTGTAGCTATGCAGTACCCTTTAATATATGGCAAAGTATGTTCTCTTTAACCCGTTACTTTCTTAAAGAGATTATACAATTACTATCACGCCAGGAAGAAGACAATATGGCAATCTCAATGATACTCAAATGTCAAGTGGTCACTTCTTATTTTTATTAAGTACCAATCATCATTAGTACAATAGGCAAGTAAGCTGGTAAATGAATGATTCATTCAACAAATGTTAGGTACCTATCATTTGCCAGCTGGTATTGTTTGAAAATTTCTAGGGTTTGATGAACAAAAAATAAAACTCCTGCCATCATTGAACTTAGCTTGCAGTGACAGGACTCAGTGACCATGTCAACAATCTGCCCTCCCAAGCCCAGGGTCTGGGTAATGCTTTTTCTACCAGGGACCTAGGTAAGATCCACTCTGACTCCCACAGTGAAAATGCTTCGGGAGAAGAGAGCCAATCATAAACCATAAATAAATATAATGCTATTGTATAGCCTAGGATTTATAGGAAACATCAACTAATTTACTCAAGATTTAATTTGCTGAAAATTTAATATATTTAGTGTAAGTGAAATAATAGCTCATTTCCTTTTTTCTCTAGAGTTTAGTCATTAGTCTCATTTTGAATACAGATCTATAGAACTGAAGACAATTACTACTGCTATGAATCTTCTAAATTATAAAATCTAGTTACTTTTATTATGTTTTAATACTGAAAATTAAACTGTCCTTTGAAGAAACTAACTTTGGAGGAATTTAACTAAGAGGAAACTAAGAGGAATCTAGACCAATTCAGAGCTCCTGCTCCTTCTAACCCAGGACGAAGAGTCCACATGGATTCAGTTCATTTGCTTTGTGGTCCAGAAGGGAAGTGCAGACTCTTCTGCTGGAAATTACTCTGTGGCTGGCCTCCCCCAACCCCTGGACAATCACATGGTGACTGAAGTTTCCATTCCGCTAGACCTGGCCGACTGCACTCTCAGTTTGCATAGAAGGCATCCCAGAAAACCAGTTTCACACATCTTCATGGGTCACAGGCACCACAAACACTGAGAGCTACATGCTCTTGGTATTTGGTGCAACTTGCTCACCTCCTAAAGGTGCAGTTGAGACAGTGAGCTTGCCTGCAGTGCAGCAAGATTCAGAGTGGGGGCCACTACAGCACTTGCTGGTCATTAGTCTATAATGTTCAGGGCTGCCCAGAGACACAGTAGTAACAGTAGTAGTAGTAGTAGCAGCAGCAGCAGTAGTATTTATTATGGGGTGTGTGTGTGTGTGTGCGCGTGTGCATCTATAAATCATGAGTCTTATTTTTAAGGAAATGGACCGCATAATTGTGGGGAATGGTACATTCAAAATCTGCAGGGTGGATTAGCGGACAGGAGCTCCAGCAAAGTGCTGGTGTTGTCGCTTGAATCTGAAGGCACAGTAGAGCCCCATTTCCTCCTGCGCCTTGGGGAAACCTTAGTTTTTTCTCTTAGGGCACTTATTTAGGTGAGGCCCATCCCTACGATAGAGGCTGACCACTTGCACTCAACATCTGCTGATTTAAATATCAATCACAAGTAAAAAGTACCTTGACAGCAACATTCAGATATGTTGGGCCAAAAATCTGGGTATTACAGCTTAGCCAAGCTGACACATACAACTCAGCCTCGCAGCTACCATGATGGTTAGACATGCCATTAATTCAACAGGACATAAAAGGGAAAAGTAAGTTACAAGATCAACTATGAATCTATGTTTTTCTTTCTAGAACTTTCAGTTTTTATTTGATGTTTATTATTTACATAGATATTTGTTTCAAAAATCGCTCTTGTATAAACGTGACAAGAAAACATATAAGTGAAATCAGCAGATTGAGAGTTCTTATCAGTTCTGCGTTCCAAAGTGAGTCTTTTGTGACTGTAGCTTCCTGGGGCCCTGGACTCTAACCTCAGGAGCTGACCACATGGCCTCTAAGGCATTAGTTCAAACTGTCAGTCTTCTCTGTCTGTCAAGATGGGTGAATGATGGTGTTTTTTTGCTTAGGGTGGGCTGAGTGATCTTTCTGTATGCATCTCCATAACAAAACAGGACATAATTGCACCTCACTGTAGGGACTTTCCTTTCTTACGTTCCCTAAAGTTGCTGATTTGGATTGGACGCTTTGACTTGTGGTCACTTTTCATTGACGGGTACTTGCTTTATTAACATCAAGTTTCAATGCCACTAGTCCATCTGTGTCCCTCTGTACATACTACGCCTTGGTCCTTGAATACTATAGAAAATGCAATCCTTCTAAAGATGTTTTCCCCAACAGATCAAAGACAATGTATGAAATATGAAGGTGCTGTGAATAGTTTGCACAGGCAGAGTGCCAGTGACCAGTCATGGCCACCTCCTGGACTTCGACTGTGGCACAACTCACAACTTGAGGGATGATGAGGTGTAGGAGACCATGCATGTTAGACTCACTGAACGATGAAACCACATTTATCATGACTTCTATGGTTCATTCACTGAGAACATGGACTGGCCCAGAGTGCCTGCCACCGCTGTCTCCACTCCTGACCCTGAGGCCGGTCTCTCTGCTGTGCTCCTGAGTCTCCCAACCCTTTCCCCTTGCTCATGCTTGATTCTGGCCAATCCAAGACTGCCTCAGTTTCCAGCCATGGAGCCCCTCTCATGACCACATGCTCACTCAGGCACCTTTCTCTCAATGGGGAAGGGGGAACTCAAAGGAGAAGCCGGGGATCACAGGAGTTCACAAATGGTGAGTGCTCATCCAGTGAGCACGAAATCTCGAGAGAAGCAATGTTATTGTCGGTATTTCCCTAATGTGTGACCTCCTTCTTACTGCATATTACTGCACAATATTAACTTCCAGCTCACATTTCATTACTTAACTAGATGTCATTTGCCTTATAAATAGACTGACCATAGAGCCCAGTTCCCTCGGAATAGTAAATTACCAACATTGCCTTTTCCTAGAAGCATCCCACTTTGAATAATCTCAGCTTCTAGGGTCATAAATTCCTGAAGGCAGTATCAATTCATTGATACATCTCACAGCTCTTAAAATCTTCCTTATTCTCAGAGGACTCATAATAAGGATATTTAAGTACATCTTGAAAGCTAAGACCCTTTCCTTTACTTTTCAACCAATGTTCTCATCTGTCATTTTCAGCACTGGAGATCATCTGAGAAACCATTCCATCAGTGGCTGTGGCGAGGGGCTGAGCCTGGGTGTGCAACAGGAGCGCACCTCACAGCCACATGCTGGCACAGGTGGAGGGAGAGTCTCACACTTTGCATGCTTGAGGACATGGGGTGCCAGACTCTGACAGCACTGTGTTTCTTAGGCGCAATGCATTTCTGGGATGCTTCTCATCAGAGCCATGCTTGGGCGCCAATCACAAGAACTTGAGCCTGGTTTTTCTTTCCACGTGACTCTCAGGGAGGCCTCCCTTGCTCCAGTGGATGTCTGACACTTCACCTGGCTCTCCAGTCCTGTCCCTTTGGCCTCTGCATTTCCACCAGAGGACAAGCTCCAGGATCCCAGGCTGTTTTAGTCTCCCTGACTGTGTGCCCAGCTCTCTACTGTGTGGGCTGCACAATGGACAGCTCCCATTTCTTGGGTCACACATGGAAACCACATGACACAAACTTCAGACACAGTTACTGCTTCTCTCCAGCACTCTGTCCTAAATCTGAACTAATGCCGACTAAATTTAAAGTGCTCTCCCCAAAACAAAGATTTGCTCCTACTTTTGCTGTTTAAAGGAAGAGTCAACTCATGTGTGGTTTGACCCACCCAAGTGTGTAATATTTCTTCCCAGCATATCTGTTATAGAATGCTATATTAGCCTTGTAGAGCTGCCACTCAAAAGGCTCCAGATCCTGTGGCCTGCTAAACTGCAGGCATTTATTTCTGTTTTACAGGTGAGAAGACCAAGGTCAGGGTGTGGGCAGGGTTAATTTTTCCTGAGGCTGCTATCCTAAGGTAACAGAGAGATACCCTCTTTCTATGTCTGCAGACAGTGTCCACATGTGGTGATTTATTTGTGCATGCATCTTTCTATCCCATTCTCTCTTTTCTTATACAGACATAAGTCATATAGGATTGCAGCCCTCTGAATTGGAGCCCATTCAGAGAGCTCCAATCCTATATGGCTTATTGTACCGTTATTATACTTGACCTCTTATATCCGAGGGGAATTGATTCTAGGACTTCCAGTGGACATGGAAATCAGGCATGCTTGAGTCTCTTGTATAAAACGGTGTAGCAGCTGCACATAAGCTGCTACGCACATCTGTGATCACTAATCATGACTGTTAGCTTGACTGGATTGGGAAATGCCTAAAACACTTCTGGGTGTTTTAGGTGTGTCATGGGTTACATGGGTGCTGTATCCCATCATTAGTCTCTTCCTCTATGGCTCTCTTGCCAACCTGCTGTGCCTCCCAGCCACCATGAACTGAGTATCACTTCTCACCATGCCCTTCCGCCATGATGGTCCTGACTTGGAGCCAGCTGGCACGGACCGAAGGCTCCGAAACTATGAAACAAATTAAACCTTTCCTGGTTTAAACAGTGGGTATGGGGTCTATTGTCCCAGCAACAGGAAAGCAGACCAATACAACATACTCTTGCATACCTTATTTGACTTCTGACATCTAATTTCAATGTAAACATTGTGCAAAGAGTTGGCAAACTATATTGTTTAGGAAATACTGACAAAAAATATGTATGTGTTCAGCACAGACGCAGTTTTTTTTTTTTTTAAATACTTTAGTCTGGGATTGGAGGAAGCTGCAAATGTGGAAGCCATGAATACAAAGGTCCAATTGTACCTCTTTAAAACCTTACAGCTAAATGCAATTACACTCTAGGGTATTAGAGGTTGAAGATTTCAACTTATGTATTTTAGAGGAGGCCCAGTTCAGTCTATCACAAATGTGATCTTTCCAGCAGTTCTGAGCTAGAAGGGGTCCTATTTGCAGACGAGGTCCTTGAGGTAAAGGTGGTGCTCACAAGCTGCCCAGTGCCCTGCACGCAGCTCACTCTTTTGTTCCACAAGTGCTGAGATGCCCACTCTGAGCTCACTCTTCAGGCGTTCCAGGTGTGGCCATGGGGGCATCACAGCAGGTTCCAGTGATTGTGGGCTGGGGGCACGGAGGCAAAGCGCACAAAATAACTGGGGTGTGGCTCAATGACAGAGGGCATGCTTAGCACAGACAGGCTCTGGGTTTGATCCCAGCACCACCACCACCTAAACCAAACCGAAACAGAACAAAGCAAAAAACACATATGGCGAACAAGGAAGTCTCTGGCAGTGATTGAAGAGCCAGATGAGTTGATTTCCATCTGCTCACTGTGCCAACCTGTCAGGGAAGAACCGAACCCAATGAGAGGAGAACTGGACTCAACATGCCCCGAGCCCATGAATGCCATTCACAGACGTCCAGGCTCCCTGGACTTCTGATTACTCATGACAAGGAAAGAGCAAGGCACCTACCAGACTGTTCTGTGTTCCAGGACATGGGGAAGCCAACACATGGTGCGTTCCTGTGAACCGATGAGAGCTTGGTGCTTAGGGAACCCACTTCTGGGCACAGTGCAAGCTTCTCCTTGTCTGGAGAAAGCTGCCACCTCAGCTTTCAAGACCCTACCTACCCAGAGATCTCAGACAGGACCCAGGAGGCAGAGCAGTCCCAATGACAACACGCACTGCAGACAGATGGGTCAGGAAGCAACAGCCCGAGGGAGAGGCCGGCTGTAGGAGGTGGCTGTGGAGGGCTCGTGGGCTGGGGGCAGAAGGTGGAGGACGCCATAGCAAGGAGGCAGCTATACAACAGTCTGGAGAGAAGAGCTGTGTATGCAGAGCTGTGTGTGCAGAGCAAATAGCAAGCGTCCGGGCCCTAAGCTAGGAGAGGTCAGGCATGTGTGATGGTTCCTCTAACAGAGTGGGCCTGTGTGGCAGGGGTGGAGCTAGCGTAAGAGCAGCAGAAGCAGGGTGCTGGCTGTGCCAGCATGCAGGGCACAGAGAGGTTTACACCTCATAGGAGCCAGGTAGTAGCTCCCAGAACTATCCGGCTCTATTCTCAGGGTGCAGATGAGGAAACACTCTCAGAGCTGGAAGCAAGATACTCTATCATCAGACTTGGGAGTGGCTGCCTTGGAACCATGAGACGGGTTGAATATGACGCACTCCCCCAGCCTCCTATGGTGAATCCCTAATCCTCAGTGAGAGCAGAGGGAGGTGGGGCCTCAGGGAGGTGATTAGGTTTAGATGAGGTCGTGAGGATGGGGCCCCGACAGGATTAACGCTCTGTCTGTCTCTCTCCTTCCCTTCTTCTCTTTCCCCTTCCATTCTTCCCTTCCCTTTCATCCCCCCTTCACTGTGCCTGAATGGAAGCCAGGTCACAGGACATAGTCTGTGATCTAGAAGGGCACCCTTGCTAGACACCGAATCCACTAGCACCTTGACCTTGGCTTTCCAGAACAGAGAGAAAGAACTGTCTGTTGTTTAAACCATTCAGCTTGTGCTAGTCTCTGCTGGAAGCTGGAGCTTATTAAGATTGAGATCGGCAGGAATCCAGATCTTTCTGGGCTCAAGCCTAGTTCTTCCCAATGCCCAGTTGGCTGCTGCTTGACCCAGGACATGCAGTTTCCCTCCAGCCAAGACACAGGCTGGGGAAGGTCAGAGGGCTGCAAAGGCAGGCGGAGGTCCCGAAGGTCAAGGATCTTCACTGCAGCCCAAACTTTCCTTCAGGTTAATCACAGCACCCACATTAAACACTGTCCGCATGAACCACACCTTATTCACAAAAGTAGGGTGGGTGCTTATTACACCAGAAACCTCGGGGGTGAGTGGGCTGGCATGGGGCTGTGATTCAGGCGGAGATCTGGCAGTGGCATCAGAGCAGGCATTGCCTTTGTGGCCAGATGGTTATTAATAATGCAAGGCACTCAGTGTATGCTGAAAGCTCACCCTATCACAGGGACACAGGAGACCTCGTGAGTGCCCCCTTACCAAATGGGAGCTGGGGATATCAGACCAAAGGGATCTCCTTCTTGCCGATGCTGAGCAGCTGATGGGGAATCCTCTGTTGTTTGCAATATGTGTGGGGTCTGCAGAGCACACAAACATCAGTGTGTGCTTTTGTGCCATTTACAACTTCAGGATACACATGCTGTCCTTCTCACCTCGTCCTTATGACACTCTATGGCAGAAATGCTTAGCCTCTTTTCACAGAGGAATAAATTGAGGAGCAGAGTGGAATGGTTGATAGGCTGTGTCAACTTGAGAGGTTTAGAAGTTTAAGTAAGAGACTCAGCAGGAGGCCCGCCCCTCAGAGAGGATATGAGTGCTGTCTCCTCGGAGGGAGGGCAGAGAGCCTGCATACCATATAAAGGAGGAAAAGAGGTTTGTTCTCCCACTTTCTGTGATCTTGCTGCTTTTGCTTCTTCCTCCACCACGAACTGTTGTCCCTGTGCCGTGCCATCCTTCTTTGGAGCCAGCTGATTATGAACAAAAACCTCTACAAACCGTGAGCTAACTAAACTTTTTTTTCCTTCATTTGGGCATCGGATATTTTGTCCCAGCAAGGAGAGAAAAGTAACTAAGACAGAGTGATGAAGTTATTTGTGCAAGGGAAAACAGAGAGAAGGTGATAGAAAAATGACTCAAATCCAAGTCGAGTATCTACTCCATTCCCTGAAAACATCCACTTACGACCCACCTACACATACATCTATCTACACATCCAGCCATCCACCCATTGCCCACCAAACTGCCAACTCCCATCCACCTATCCACTCACCCACTCCTCCACTGATCCTACTACACACCCTCGGTGTGCTGGAGGGGGTGCCTTTGGGAAATTCAAGGACTTCAATCTCCCCACACAATACGCCCATATTTTCCAAAGATTAAATCCAGGGGTCATGAAGGCAAGAAGACAGGATCCAATGGCAGACGCAGGCTAATCAGAGGGAAGGAAGAAGCACATGTCCAAGTCCAGCATCATCTCTTGCTTTACTCCCTGCCAAAGCTGGGCAGCTTTCCCCTTGCTCTAGAAAGGGCCTTCTTGAAAGATGCAGGGAATGCTGTTCCTCGAACATGCTCATAAAACATTGACGTGTTTCAGTACTCATGTATGTGCCTAACGTAGATGCAGAGTCCACCCAGGGCAGCCGCCCAGCATCCAGCTTTACTCGGCCTCTCCAGTCTTGCAGCCTCGGCAGACTATGCCTGCTGCACAGAGGAATGCTCTTTTCTCTCTCTTTGCCTCATTTGTGTGTGACCACCCTTTACACCTGAAGATGACAGTCACTTCCAGGAGGAAGCCTTCTGAGGCTGCCTCTGTCTCTTCTTCTCCTCACTGACTCCACTGCACACGTCAGGGACCTCATTGTTCCTACACTCAGCCTGGCAGAGACAAAATATGGACAGTCACCCATATGCTTTTTCATGAGTGTGTCCCACTGTCCCAGCTGAAGGATGGGCAGACAGATGAGAAGGACAACACTCCTTGAGGAAGCCACACCTCTAGTCAGCTCTGTGCCTCAGTTATCCTAGATGTGGGTAGGAAAGGGCAGAGAAAGGTTGGAAATACCCTGGGGGGAACACAGAACAGGCTTGGTAACTGTTCTGGGGTTCCATGGGAGCCTGTACCTGCTCCCAGCCCTGCACGTCCAGACCTGGGGTCCCAGCAGACAAGCACACTTTGGTCTGGCTGAGGAGAGCTCTGAACTCCTGAGCCTCACTGGTGGGCCGGGTTGCACCATCCCTGTGTGTTCAGCAGACCCTGCAGACCAGGGATATAGGGTCTTGAGCCCGCTGTGTGCGGTAGATGGGGGGCCTCAGGAAGTGCATTCAGGATCCAGCAACGCACAGTCGGGGCACAGCAGCCAGCTCACCCCATGGTCTCCTTGGCGACTCACTGTGTGTGGTATCCCCCTGGGCAGCTGAGACACCACTCTGTCCGCATGGGAAGTTAATACCACACCTAGCTGGCAGCCCAGCACCAGGAACCCCGGTGGGTGGGCTTATTCTAAGGGCCCTGACCAGCGTGGGGCAGAACTCCCTGTTTAACTCTGATGATAGGAGCCAGATTATCCAGAAAGGGATTTTCCCCCTTCCTACAGGTGACCTGGTGGCTCTACCATGTGCATCTGTCCTTTGGATCCTGCAGGTCCCAGAGATGTACTCTCTGAAACAACCCCTGAAAGAGAACACACACACATGCATGCACGCACGCACCTTAGTGCACAGAATTATCCAGCACCACAGTCATTTAAAAAGAACAGAATCAGGTTTCCACAAATGGCTCTAGAAAGCAGAAACTCCACACTGTAATTAGTTGCCCTAACGAACAATCACTGGAGCATTCTACACCAAGCACATGCAGGATGGTCTAAGCCAGGGTAGCAGGCAAAGCTGAGTCAGCTGCACCCTCCTGGGCAGCAGAGAGGCCAGGTGCCAGGACAGAGCTCGGCAGCCCCAGGGAAGGACGGGGGCTTTGCTCCATGAGGCCCATGGATGGCACTGACGCCTGTCCCAGCCCAGCGGTTGGCAGCCTGAGCTCCACTGCCTCTGAAAACAGAGTGCCCAGCTCTTCTGGGACCTGAGCATGGAGGGCAGCCAGGAGACAGCTACTGTCACCTACGCCAGCAGAAGCATTTTCCTGAAAGGCACAAAACTGTGGTTTTGTGGTGAGTAATATTTCAAAGTATCACTTTAAAGGAAAAAACTACTTTGTGGGTACTAAGGCTTTCTGAGGCTAAATTGTGTGCATATGGCTGTGTACAAGGAATGTGAGATGTACTTTTACATTACTTTCAATCCAAAACTAAAAACAGCAGAGGGTTTTAAATCCTGAACATATGATGTATTTATCATAATATGTATATCGTTTACTATATAAATAAAGGATTTACATATTATAGTAAACATAATTAACAAATTTACTGTAAACATAATTATAACGTACATACACTATATATGTATGTATGTGTATACACACACACACACACACACACACACACACACATTTTCAGCTGTGTCCAAAGAGCCAGCACCCAGACAGCATAGGGTAGGGGGCACACAGTGTGTGCATTTATACTTCATACACAACTGACACGTTTTAGGATCCCATATGCTCCATGTACTAATAGTATATGTTTCTTCACTTTGTATGGTTTTACATGAAATCACATACAAAATATAATAACATTCAACCTCACACTATACTTAATTATGCTGACACTCACATCAGAAGTAAATTTATGGTATAAATTTTATATTATTAAAATTCAGCCCCAATACAGAACATTTGAGATATTAGATTACATATGCTTTGAGGTTTGTTTAATATCTCACATTTTCTTTAATATACTGGCTTATATTTTACAGAAAAAAAAGAAATAAATTCATAGTTTTTCCCCCCCAGTCTCTGGCAGGCGATTATCACCTCTTTGATACAACGATACCATAAGCACTATTTTGGCTGGGCTTCTTCAGGCCTGAATCCCACCCTTGCTGGGAGCTGGGGTGAACACCGTCAGGGTTGGTCAGACTTCGTGGTGCTCTGGAGTCTGAGGGCTGCCTGGAAATAACAGCACTGGCAGGCTCACTCCTAGCACACTGACCTTCCAGCTGTAGGGCGGAGATCAACTGACAGGTCTGTTTCCTTTTGCACCTAAGACTTTACTTGGGCATCGTGTTCCCAGGCAAAGGAAAGTACTACCACTGAAAGGCACTAATGTAACAACCAGCAGTCACGTTCAGGGAAGGAGACAGAAGCGCAGAGGGGCCCAAGTTGGCAGATGATTCCACATCACAGCAGACTGGTGCTGTCATTTTCCAAACTGCAGGCCACAAAGTGCCTTGTTTCTACGCCTCACTGCCTGCTGCTCCGGACACAAGGATGAAAACCTCTTTCCACATCGGTCTGCATCACTTCAATATCCTTAAATGAACTGCAGGATAATAACAAGGCCATTGGCTAAAAAGTCATTTTCCTTTCAATTCTTCCCCATTCACAAAATATTCTCCACTGTGTGTGGTGCTTGTTATTGATGGTCCTTAAGATGCCAATGGCTCCGATTCAGCTCTGAATACAGCATCAGCACAGCCCTCTCTGCCTGAGATGCTCTCCGATGCCTCCCCTAGTCTTATGGAGGACGCAGGTGGGCTGGGGGAGTAGCGCCCCCCTTTACAAAGCCATCTTGCCTCTTAGGTAGCAGGAGCTGCAATGGGAGTGAAGACTCCACTTCTTTTTCATTTATGCTGCTGAGCCCCTGGCTGCAGTCACAGCCTTTTAATTATCACTTGAAAGGCTGGCTGGCTGAGGTCTGTCACCTGCAGCTCTGTTTTCAGGAAGGTGTGCACAGCCTCAGCAATCCAGTGGGCCCTCTGGGAAGAACGCACTGGTGCAGGTGACTCCAGTACCAGGGTGAAAAGACAGTGGCCACTCAGAGAGAATGGGTAACAGGCATCAGACTACAGTGAGACCGGAGGGATCCACAAAAGTATCCTGTGGCATAGCTGGGTAACTACAGTCTACAGTTCATATTTTTGAATAACTGGATAATCTGAAGGTTCCCAACCACAGAAATGATAGATGTTCAGGGAGATGGAAATGTTAATGATCTTGATTTGACTGCCACACGATGGTATACATGTAATGAATTATCATAATACACCCCATAAATGTGTGTAACTATTGCCACCGTGGAAATCAGCATGGAGATTCCTCAAAAAACTAGGAGTGGAAGTTCCATTTATTCCAGCTATTCCTCTCCTGGGTATTTTCCCAGAAAAACTGAAAAGGTCATGTCACAGTGATATATGTGCACCCATGTTCACAGCAGCACAATTTGTAATAGCTAAACCTTGGAAACAACCAAAATGCCCATCAACCACAGAGTGGATGAAAATGATGTGGTATTTTTATACCATGGAATATTACTCAGCTAGAAAACGGATGATCTTGAGGCTTTTATAGGTAAATGGAGGCAACTTGAGACTATCCTCATAAGTGTAAGAAATCAGACTCACATTTGTAAATATTGCATTGTCTCTCTAGTATAAAAATAATAAAAAACTGAAAGAGTAATAAGATCCAAAATGTATAATAGATATTATAACAGTGAAACAGAAAAAAGTGCTCTAAAGCATGTAACTGTATGTATGTTTAAGTGTGCAAGATAGATAACCATACTACTAAGTTCTTGTTAGTTCATCAAATTGAGTGGTTTGTACTGTCATTGTTTGTCCACTTTTTATGCTTTCATTTTGTGACTTGAGCAACTACTTCTAAGATAAAAATATGTAATTTATCAACTAGTGATTTCTTACTGGTCTTTTTGAAATTCGGTGTCATTTCTACCCTTTTTTCTGTTTTGTTTTTTTCTTTAAATAAAAAAAATTTTAAAAATTTAATTTGATTTTTTAAAAAGATGCATGATGACCTAAGTAATGATTTCTCAACCCAAAGTGGTACAACCCAAATGAATTTGTCTGCCATAGGGACCTGGATCTGATTAAGGGGGTGGCAGCAGCAGGAAGCTTAATCCTCTTCTTAGGGGTAAATCCAAAGTGCTCCTCCGTTGTAGTGACATGGCATGCAATAGGAACTGAGGTAAAACACATTTGGTCTTGCTTGAAGGCAATTAATGTAATTTAATGTTAATGAAGAGGAAGGAGGGCAGCTCTTCTCCAGCCCTGCTTTTCCATTGCTACAAAGTGTGTTTGCGAAAAGCTGCAGGGTTGCAGCCTTAAAACCACAGCCTGGACCTGGCTTCGGAGACAGCGGGAGGTTTCTCAAGACCTCCTTTCTCCAAAGTCAGTAACAGAAACGACAAATACCTATGTGACATCCATTAACACAGATCAATGAAGGTACATTCTCATCAGCCAAGCAAGGGTCTGAGCCACTGAACTAGGCTCTCCCAGGAGGGACTCAGGAAGAGTCCCTCCTTCCCTGTCCACCCTCCCTGGGACTAGCCCCTCCCCCCCTCAGCCCTCTGTGGACAGAAGCTTAGGATGCTGCAGAGGTTAGAAACTGAGGTCATGCTCCTGCTTGGGCTGGAAAGAGGGAAGCCGGATCCCATCCGCACCTGAGGGAGCTTGAGAAACCTTCCTCATCCTCAGGAGTCACCTTGTGGGGTTCCTTGAACATGGTCCCACCAAGACTCCGCATCGCCTGCTGAGGCACCCGTGAGAAGAGAGAAGGTTAAGATGCTCCAACCCAACTCACTTGGGCAAAATTCCACATTTGTAAAGCTCACTTTGGTTGAGGTTCTGACTAGTGATTTCGTGAGCTCTCAGATAACTGCTCACAGTGTCCAGAAAACTGATCACCAACAAAACAACAGCATGACACATAATGATCACCCCAAGTACTGTGTGCAAAGGCTGCTTAGCCAGCTGAGTGTGCTGAACCAAAGAATGACGAGCAGCTGCCCTTGGCATTGATCTCGCTGACCTCTTCACCCTACCCTCATGCATGGCTCCTGAGGAGGTAAAAGGAGGCTGAGTTAGCTTCCCAGGGGGTGTCTAGGAGAAGTTCAAAAGCTAGAGGACAGCCCCACGGAAGCCTCACCAGCCTGGGAGCTGAATCAGAAGAAGAAGTATTAGGTCTGGCTTGTGATGAACCAAAAATGATTGTGGAGGTGCGGGCAATCTGCTAACCTAGAAAAGTCAGGCAGCTGAGCAGGGCGTGGCACTGGCAGGCTCTTGCAAAACGCTTGGCATGATGTT
The DNA here is from genome assembly GCA_004027295.1 of Dolichotis patagonum. Classification (NCBI taxonomy): domain Eukaryota; kingdom Metazoa; phylum Chordata; class Mammalia; order Rodentia; family Caviidae; genus Dolichotis; species Dolichotis patagonum. The sequence continues at coordinate 5,769 of PVJX010027187.1, read as the reverse complement.
CTCCTTGGTACTCACTGAACATATGGGGTGCTGTGTGCCTTGGGAGCCTCGTATACAGAAATGGCTATGTGTGCGCTGGGCTGGTATCTAGTCAGTTAGCGCTCCAAAAATGCGGGTGCTTCCTCACGCGTTTCTCAAATGGGCAGTAATTTCCCCTTTCCAAGCAGGCACAGGAGCAGAGAAAACATGACCATGCCCCTCTAAATAGAGGCCTGGAACTCCTCAAATGGTCACCTGTCCCCAGAAAGAGGCAGTGGAGGGGCCAGCAGGTCCTTCTATGTTTAGCAAAATCTGAGACTCAGAGACATCACACTTTGTGCCTTCACTTCAGTCTAAGTGAGTATAAGGGTAATTGCTGGAACGGGAGGAGAAAAGGTGCTTCAGGAGTTCCCTGAATTTCTGAGACCCCTTTATAAGGCTGATATCCCAAAGACAAAAGAGGTTTCTCAAGATCTCCCTCCTCCAACGCCCCATAACAGGAACAACAGATATGCATGCAATTGATTAACGCAAATCAATAAAAATACACCCTCAGCAACCAAGCAAGGAAAGAAATAGAGTCAGACAAACGTTCCCAAGACTCTCTCCTTTTGCAAAATTCCCCAGAGCATTGTCATATTACTAAAATAAACTGTAAGAAAGTTTCTATGTGGAAATACAACAGAAATCATCTTTAGAGATTTGAATATTTTCTACAAGTTTAGGAATTACATCCTAACCAATCTATTATGTCACAGCAATAAAACTACACATTGCTTTATGCAAAAATCTTATTGGTTTCCAATCCTTAAACCTCTTGAGGTTCATCTGGCCCAGGGAGTTGAGACAATTTTCTACTGGTAAGAGTTTGGGGAGGATTTTAGCTTGTGTTAACACAATTTTCTGAGTCTCATTCTATGTGAAAAGCGCATGGTTCCTTTCTCAGTAATTGGTGCGTCTCTAGACAAGAACTTCTCCCTGGAGTCTCATTTATGTGCCTTTCAGGAGTATAAAGAAGCACAGTTGCACCAATGGGAGATTTTTCTCATGAATCAGCCTATCAGTTCTACCAGCAAGACATTTAAGAAGATCCCAAGTTAGCCAGCTTCTTATATCCACTGGAAAATGAGTCAAGTTCAAGTTAGTCCGCTTAGTATACTGAACCAGGCATTCAAGGCACCTGCGATTAAGAGACCTATCACATGTTTCCCCTAAACCCTATCCTTCCATACAGACCCTCCTGGAGAGTCCAGAGGCTCCACAGTTGCAAAGCACCTGAGTGGGCACTAAGGGCTGAGAATTACATCCCCAGCCTCTATCTTTTCTTCAAGCATCAGTATGGAAGTCTCTTGTCCTAAGATCACAGATGGAAAACAGTTCCTATTGTTTTGAGATGACTCATCAAAATACATTATCAACAGACAGGACCACAAAGCACTTTCTAATCTCACATGAATGTTTAACCAGGAGATGTGAACTTCTCTCTGCAAAGGCATCGCTGTCATCCTGGTCCTGTCCCTAGAGACCTGGCTTTGAATGCACGCTCTAGAACTCTAGGTGATGTGGCAGCAGGGTCCTCGGAGCCCTGTAGCTGCCTCTTGGTAATCCCAATTACGTGTGCCCCTCTGCTTTTCCAAGAAGTGGGGATGTTCCTTATCCAAACGCACCACCCAGCCTCCTGCCCCTCTCACTAGTAGGTCGCTCAAGGCTCGGCCAATTCAATTCTTTTCAACTCAATTTTCTTTTATTTGCCAATTCCTATAAGCCAAGCAATACACTAGTGATTTTATAAACACTACCTCATCAAATCCCTACACAAGCTCAGCAGGGTCAACATTATTTGCATTTTGCTGGTGAAACTGAGCCTCAAAGTTGCTAACTTGCCCACATTGCCCATGGATGGGAGGAGGGCGCCCCACTCCTGAAGACTGCGTCCCTTCCTGCTCTCTACTGGGTGGCACATACTCTCTTATGCACCCATCCAGACAGTCACACATCCACAACACAGGCACGGCGAACAGGGCCACTTGGGTGTGTGGCTGCCCATGTGAGTTTCAATGAGTTACTAAAAGTCATTGCCATTTATGAATGTGCGTGAGGTGCTTTTATTCTAGTTTTATGTTCCTTTTATTAAGCTCCTATATGTCATTTTCCTACTGGCCTGCAAATTGCACACTAGTTAGCCCAAAAGTCTTGCAGCAGAAAAGGCGAAAACATTCTCAGTCTCTTGCTTGGGCTTAAAATGGCTCAGGAGCTGACATCTGAGATCTGCTCCTCCAGTTCCAAGAGACGGATAAAGAGTTTGACAAACACCTACAGTGGGCATGGTGGATTGAGGTCTTCAGCAGGCACTACAGCCAGGCAGCACCTGCCCACCTGCCGTGGTTTAAATCCAGCCACAGAGCCCACTGCAGTCCATCTGTCAGTCAGTAACCTTCCACGTGGAAGTAAAATGGAGGTGAAATCATGAACCAAAACAAGTAAATAAAAATACACAGAGAGAGCAATATGACCCTCACAGGTATCTACAATCTCAAGTTTTGCCCTTTCCCTGAACTCTGCCCAGGATCTAGGGGAAATCAAGCCAGCGCAGACAGTCTCTGTTACCAGGATACGACTTGTGTATTAAAGGATCCCCAGAAATCCTCCCTGCCTGTCAGTGCCATGTTTATGTGTCTGCGGATGCTGATAGCTACTCACAGCATGCAGACTTTCACTTAAAAGGGGATGGAAGAGAGAAAACACAAATGTATAAGAGTTTGAGCCATAAAATTAATGACTGAGCTAATAAACGTGTGATAAGGTAAAATTTTTATGCAAAAAAAGAAAAAATTCAAATATCCTTCACAAAATTTCATTTAAAATAATTCAAGGAAGGTCAAGTCCTCAACAAATGTCATGATAAACTGTCAAGACAAAGAAATGAAGTGGTTAAACCACCTTCGCACTTGAGCAAAACCCTGCCTTTCTGTTCCAGGAGTCCCACTGAACTCTAGTCGGACAACAGTAAGACACTCAGCCTGTGCTCCCAGCATAGACCCCGTCCAGGGAGTGCTGTCAGGAGCCCAAGCCAGGACAAACATTTCAGCAGACAGTCTCTGTGAAAATAGAAGAACACGTCTGACTCAGGTCCAGTTTGGGCATGGGATGATTCCTAGTTCTTGAACCCACTTCCTTGTGAGTAAGTCCTGGTCAGTCCCAGACTCAAGATACTACATATGCTTACTAAGACCCTGTTTGACATATGTTTTAGAAGTCAGATGTAGGGAACCCTGGTGCACTTCCTCTTAAGGACCCTAGAGCCCGCCACCAGCTCTGCTTCATTCTCTTGCAGGAGCCCCCTGAAGAGGCAGCAGAACCTAGCCCATAGCCCACCTTTCTTATGGATAAACTGCCTTCCTCCATATTCTTAACCCCAGCATGACAGTATTTGGAGACAAGGCCTCTAAGGAAGTACCTACAGTGAAACGAGGTCATAGGGTGGGATTCTGAGCTAACAGGATTGCTGTCCTTAGAAGAGAAGACAGACAGGACCCCAGAAATTGCCTTCCTTTTCTGCAGGTGTGTACTGGCAAGTGACTGTGAACACAGTGAGTAAATGGCCACCTGCAAGCCAAGCAGAGAGATGTCACCAGGAAGCAACCCTGCGCACACCTGGAAGTGGGACTTCCAGCTTTCAGAATGGAAGTAAGTACATGTCTGCTGTTTAAACCACCCAGTCTCTGTGCTTTTCTATGGCAGCCCAAGCAATGAAGACAGTAACTAGCTCCACAGGTAAAACCAGTGGCCAGTCTGCTACACTGAGACATTTTTAAGGTTCTGGATTAACTTTGCAGCCCAGGGACTTCCAGACTTCCACCTAAAGCCAGTCTCTCTTCCCCCTGCAGTTCTATGCAACACAGGTATCTCTGCCTAAGAGGCTCATAGCCCTCCAGGGTGCCAGGAGGAAAGCAGGGCACTGCCTGATGAGGTGCAAAGCCTGCTGCTGAGCCTGGACCATGTGTCTGTGCATGGAGCAAGTCCTGCATTAACAGCCCCGGGGCAGATTGAGCCAGGAAGCAGAACATGATGCACGCAGACCAGCGCTACAGAGAAGCACAAGGATTCCACCTTCCTGCCATTACAGGAAATTTAAATTACATTTGGTAGGAAAGATAATAATATCTCTGGGCAAGAAGAGACAGAGATGGCTACAACAAGACAGTAGGAATGGGAAAAGGCAACAGAGTGAGCGATAAGCAAGCGAATGGATTCTTGGGATCTTTCGATCAATTTGACTCCGTGTATACGTGGGGGCAGGGTGCATGTGTGTAGTGGTCTGGTATGTATATGTGAAATGCACATGTATTGCATACTCATATGTCGGGGATGCATCTTGGAGGAGTGAGGGATATATGCATGGAGTGTATCTATGTGGTAGGTATGTTTGTGTACAATGGTATAACATTTGGATGTGTGATGTGTGTGCACGTGGATGTGTAGAATGGGTGTATCATCTGTGCTTGTGTGTGTGTGTGTATGCAGGTGACATGTATATGTACGTGTACAGGTAGCATCTGTGGTTTGTTTGTGTGGATGTCATATACTGTGTGGGACACAGGTGTGCATGTATGTATGCCACGTATGGTGTGTGCACTTTGTGCATACATGTGTGTCCATATGAGACACCCAGAGCAGCAGGAGTAACGAACTCTTGGCCACTCACTAGCTCCAGGTGCTGGTGAAAGGATGGTACAGATGTACCCTTTTCTGCTTCACAACACCTGCCCCTTGAAGGACTCAGGGCACACAGAGGTGGACACAGGCCTGGGGCCGAGAGCTGGCCAGGGTGTCACTGACAGTTGGTGCAGTCATACACCTATTCCCTGGGACTAAGGCAACTTGCTCCTGCCTTCAGTCTTTCCAGATGAAGTCAGCACTTCCTTCAGTCAGTCAGTCAGTCTGTCAGTCAGTCAGCTCTGCAATTGCTCATTTGACCCAGCAGGGGTGTGAAGGATCAGAACCTGTCCTGGAAGGGTCACCCTAGGAGACCTAAAGGAGGGAGGAGCAGAGCTGGAGTAGATGCTGACAGAGTGAGGAGGAGATGCTACTCACTATGCAGGCTTGCAACCTGAGGGTCTGCACAACCAGTCCTCAGGGGGCCACTGAAGAAAGATGTGACATGCAGGACACTGGACCCCAGCCGCTACAGTGTTAGAGCCTCACCCTTCTTACCGTCACATGAGACTCATCTCCCCCAAACTACTTAAGTCAGTGCTCCATCCAAACCAAAATGTTCCAGTGTTCCAGCTGGACCCATCCCCAGGCGGCCCACCCACACGCTCAGCACTCTCCCCAGAGGCCTCCAGTCTACCACGCTGACCAGCAGGATGGGGGCGTCAGGGTGTCAACTACCTTCAGCAATCAACGTCTTTCCCATGGCCACATCAGCCACCATGAGGTAATCTGAACAAAAAAGGAACAGAATTTAAATTACTGTCTCATTTACAGTTGCCCTTGCTGGAGGAGAAAAGAAACAGCCTAGGGAGAAATTTCCTGTAATAGTTAAGAGCAATTCCCAAGGAAACACAAGGTCTGAAGCTGTTTCAGGGATCAGGGAAAATTTCCCAGTCTCATTCTTTTGTGCCTGAACAAATTCCAGAAAAACTGCCACATGGAAGCATATTTCTGGGTCTCAAGAACTTTCCCACTGTTGGCCCAAATCAAAAGACATCTAAAAGGTAGGACAGCTGGACTATAAACAGCTCACCACCAGGCTGCAGTCCCACTTGCTACTATCTCCAACAACAG
>PVJX010027186.1:0-25094 GCA_004027295.1 Dolichotis patagonum | reverse complement strand
CAGGCCCGCATTGAGGAACTGGAGGAGGAAATCGAGGCAGAGAGAGCCTCCCGGGCCAAAGCAGAGAAGCAGCGCTCTGACCTGTCCCGGGAGCTGGAGGAGATCAGCGAGCGGCTGGAGGAAGCCGGCGGGGCCACTTCCGCCCAGATCGAGCTGAACAAGAAGCGGGAGGCCGAGTTCCAGAAAATGCGCAGGGACCTGGAGGAGGCGACCCTGCAGCACGAAGCCACGGCGGCCACGCTGAGGAAGAAGCACGCGGACAGCGTGGCCGAGCTCGGGGAGCAGATTGACAACCTGCAGCGGGTCAAGCAGAAGCTGGAGAAGGAGAAGAGCGAGCTGAAGATGGAGGTCGACGACCTCAGCAGTAATGCGGAAGCCATGTCCAAAGCCAAGGTACCCAGTATTGTCTCTAGACCGTGGTATGACCGACAAAGCCGATGCGTTTCTCTCTGGTATTAAACATAGTGAGCGGGAACTTTATATTCTACATTCCCTTGTATTTCCCTTTAATCATTGCTCACTGTAAGATGATTTAAAATCGACTTCAAGCCGGTGTCTGTTTTTGGTGAGATACACGGATTGTCTACGACAACCAGAATGGAGACACACGGCCTCCATGCATTCTAGCGCGCTCCACAGAGCTGACGTCCTCAATTTCTGCTCACGCTCAATGTGAATTTATTCACTCTAAAAATTATTTTAAGAGTCAGGGTCTAAGCGTTGCTGCCGCACTCGGCGCCTCATCTGTCACTGTCCGTTGTGCGGCAGGGAAACCTTGAAAAGATGTGCCGCACGCTGGAAGATCAAGTGAGCGAGCTGAAGACCAAGGACGAGGAGCAGCAGCGGGAGATCAGTGAGCTGACGGCACAGCGGGCGCGCCTGCAGACAGAAGCAGGTAGGGCCGCCGTCCCTGAGGCCTGGCATCAAAGCCACTCCAGGGCCTCCAGCAGACAGCAGGTTCCTTTTTTGTAGAACTAGGCATTGAACTCCAGGTTTCTAGTATTCCTACTTGAGAGGATCAATACACTGACAATTTTATGAACAAGCCAAGGAAAGAAAAAGGACTAACACTTTGTTACACTCCTGCCGCAGTTCTCTCTGTTAAATCTCCAGTTCTGCACAATATTTAGCAACAGATAAAATGCATTTTATATATGCACATACATAACTAGGAAAGTTTTAGGCTTATTGTTCCACAATTTAAAAATTCCTCCAATCCTGTTGTCCTTAGGTGAATATTCCCGACAATTAGATGAGAAAGATGCTTTAGTTTCTCAGCTCTCAAGGAACAAACAAGCGTCTACCCAACAGATTGAGGAGCTGAAACGCCAGCTCGAGGAAGAAACCAAAGTGAGTTTTACCAAAAGTCTTGCCAACTCATCAAATCTAAATATGCCCACTTAGGTTCTACTTGAGGTCCTGTAAATTAAATCTCACTGAGTCTGCGAATTTAAGCCACTGAACTGCTGCTTCCACAGGCCAAGAACGCCCTGGCGCACGCCCTGCAGTCCTCCCGCCACGACTGCGACCTTCTGCGGGAGCAGTACGAGGAGGAGCAGGAAGCCAAGGCCGAGCTGCAGAGGGCGCTGTCCAAGGCCAACAGTGAGGTGGCCCAGTGGAGGACCAAGTACGAGACGGACGCCATCCAGCGCACCGAGGAGCTGGAGGAGGCCAAGTATGAGGCAGGAGTGTCACAAGGAGGGGAGAATTGCCATGAGGTTGAGGCCAGTGAGGGCTACATAGGGAGTTCAAGGACAGCCCGAACTGCATATCAAAACCCTGTCTCAAAAAACAGAAACAAAATGCTTTAATCTTTGTGTAGACCAAGATACCTTCGCAGACCTTCTTGGATACCAAGGATAAAGTCCTTTGTATACCTTAGGAAAGTACATTTGGCCCACCATTGGAAATAAAGCAAGAATACAGATGATTCAAGCTAAAAACAAAACCCCCTTTGCTTAAGCTTTATGAATTGTCCTGATTTATCTATCAGTTTATTTCTCTGGGTAGACTGGCCACATATATGATTAGAAGAAATATCCTGTAGGGAAAAAGTACATACAAAGAACTGGAAAGTCTGAGAAAACAAATAAATATACTCAATATATTTTTTGACTAATAATGTCAAGTTAGCCTCAAAGTCTTTTGCGGGGATAAGGGATCTCAATCAATAAAATTGTCTCAGCTAATCATTGTCACGATGATCGCCAATCAGAAGTCCTGAAAGGCCCCGATTACTGACACAGTGAAGCAGCTGTAGTGTTAGCGCCACCGGCAGCCTGTAAGAGTTCAGTAACATACCAAAGGCCTGGCTCCAACTGTTCACCCTGTAGGACCTTTCTGTATAGTTTACCACTCCGGGAACAGTTCTGTTGCCACAATTTTGAAAATCATGGGAGTCCTGACAGTAAAGAACAGGACTGAGAGAAGGGGCCGTAGAGGTTGTCGCTTTGTGGCCATGTAACCACGGCCAGGTCTTTCTAGGAGGAAGCTGGCTCAGCGTCTGCAGGACGCAGAGGAGCACGTAGAAGCCGTGAACGCCAAGTGCGCGTCCCTGGAGAAGACGAAGCAGAGGCTGCAGAATGAGGTGGAGGACCTCATGCTGGACGTGGAGAGATCCAACGCCGCCTGTGCAGCTCTCGATAAGAAGCAGAGGAACTTTGATAAGGTGGCCCCGCCTGCTTCCACTTTAGGATGTTGTACGTGACGCCCCTCTTCCTTGGGCCGGCTAACAGTGTCCTGTTTCCCAGATCCTATCAGAGTGGAAACAGAAGTACGAGGAAAGCCAGGCGGAACTTGAGGCCTCCCAGAAGGAGTCCCGTTCTCTCAGCACTGAGCTGTTCAAGGTGAAGAATGCCTACGAGGAGTCCCTGGATCAGCTTGAAACACTCAAGAGAGAAAATAAGAACTTGCAGCGTGAGTGCTTGTGACTTTCTATGGCCTGCATACAGCTGGCCAGACCCTTCCAAGTTGCCATCAGTCTAACCAGGTCTGCTGTTTCTGTTCATCTGCAGAGGAGATTTCAGACCTTACAGAGCAGATTGCGGAGGGAGGAAAGCAAATTCATGAACTGGAGAAAATAAAAAAGCAAGTGGAACAGGAGAAATGTGACATACAGGCTGCCTTGGAGGAAGCAGAGGTACATACTACTATGCTGTGGGAAACATCAAATTACCATGAAAACACCAAATTGGTGATGCCAACCTGAGTTGGGCACACTATTATGGAGCCGGTGACAATCTGGATCCATAGGACCTGTAGGAAGGGCAACTTGGTAATCATGATCAAAAGCCTTAAAAATGTAAATGGTCTCACCCATCCATTCTCAGAATTTACCCCCAACAAAATGATCTTCTAAACAGGTGAAGCTTTAAAATAAAGATGTTCAATTCAGAACAAGAATAAGCAAATTTTAGAAAGCCATGTGATGGAATTGTATAGAGTGATTATGTATGATTACTATGGGAAAATAATTATGGAGTATAAAAATAAGTACTTTTAAAAATAAAGCAAGACACAATCTTGCATACTCAACTTCAATTATATAAAAACAGATAGGAAAACAGGCTAGAATAAAATGCAACAATAAAATAGTTATTTCTGAGTAGGGACATACATACTTTTTCTTTGTTGTCATGAACTCCCCCCACATGCTACACTGAATATGTACTATCTAATCAAAAAATATAAAAATATAATTTAAAACTGGTAGTGTATCACACATAAACATTTTAATTTATAAAGCAAATTGAGAGTTAATGTTACTGCACATAGATTTATTCATATCAATTAGCATGAAAGTGAATATTTGTACATCACAAAGCACTTTTATTACAAAACTGCCCTGTGTAATCTGTAGCTAAATAAGCAAAAGAGTGATTTCACTAGCAGATTCCTGGAGCTACTATTACTTTGGAAAACTAGACAGGGAGATTAATAAATCTGACTCACAAGGAAAAAGACTGCCAGCATTGAAGTTCTCTCCCATTGCTAATTAGTCATATTGTTACCTTAAGGCGTCTCTTGAACACGAAGAAGGAAAGATTCTACGCATCCAGCTGGAGTTGAACCAAGTCAAGTCTGAAGTTGACAGGAAAATCGCTGAGAAGGATGAGGAAATCGAGCAGCTGAAGAGAAACCACATCAGAGCTGTGGAGACCATGCAGAGCACGCTGGATGCGGAGATCAGGAGCAGGAACGATGCTCTGAGAGTCAAGAAGAAGATGGAGGGAGACCTCAATGAGATGGAGATCCAGCTGAACCACGCCAACCGCCTGGCGGCGGAGAGCTTGCGGAACTACAGGGGCACCCAGGGTGTCCTCAAGGTAGACGGGCCCTTAGCGCTCAGAGGAGTCGGGAGGGCCACTCCCCGCGTGCTGCGTGAGCCATTCTTCTTTTAACAAATGACACAGCTGCATACACAGAGGTAGATAAATGCACATAATCGTATTCTTTAAAAAACTGTATGTAGAGAATAGAAGCCCAAATATTAAGGGGCCACATGATAGAAAGTGCACAGCCTTAGGCAGCAGATAGGACTGAGGCTGAGTCTTAATTTTGCCACTTCCTGGCTGCTCACTAGACAGTTATTTTACTTCTCAGGACTTCTGTTTCTTCCCCCACAAAGTGAGAATCAAACTTCCCACCACACAGTCAGTGTGAAGATCAATTGAGAAAATAGACGTGAAGTACTGGGAGGCGGAGCACATAGAAAATGCTTCATAAATGATAAATATCAGTGATTTTCACATAAAAGACCCAAGTACTTAATGGCAGCAATAGAACAAGAACCCTTCTGATAATTGTCTTATCGTAAGCCAGTGACATGACCATTCTCAAGCTCATTCAAACAGCGAGCGTGTCAATCCACGTTCCTGACACCAGAACGCTCTTCCAGTTCGTCCACTGGAATGTGTTCATCCTCTTCAGAATGTCTAAAACCTTTTCTTTGATGTAACAGGACACCCAGCTGCACCTGGACGACGCTCTCCGGGGCCAGGAGGACCTGAAGGAGCAGCTGGCCATGGTGGAGCGCAGGTCAAACCTGCTGCAGGCTGAGATTGAGGAGCTGCGGGCCACCCTGGAGCAGACGGAGAGGAGCAGGAAGATCGCGGAGCAGGAGCTGCTGGATGCCAGCGAGCGCGTGCAGCTCCTCCACACCCAGGTGAGACCAGTGCAGTCCCACTGGAAGTGGGGAGTCTGAGGGTAGCATGGGTGTACCTCACTTTTATAATCACATGTCCATAAACAAGGAGGGGGCTAGGCTCTAAAGATCAGTCTCAGTTGTCTGTGCATGATGGGATTATCAGTGATTCTGGTGTGTGTTCCTATTTATCATTTTTAGATTTTTCTACCAGAATGTTTTTTGTTTTTTTTTTTAATGTAAACATGTTCGGCTCTTTAGATTATTTTCACAGTCATGGAGTAGAATAAACTTGGTTAAAGGTTCTTGTTAACTCCAAAGTCCAAAAGTGTTCCCTGCATCATTTCTTTTCAGGGTAGTTCAGCATTTGGTTTTGCGTGTGCTGTCCCTTTGCCCTGCAGGACAGTCAGCACCCCTGGCATGTTCAGGCATCAAATGCTATCACAGCTCCCAGTCATGGTAACACACACAGGTACATGCACACACGCACACACACACACACACACACACAAGCATTCCAAATACCTGTGGAGGCAGTTTTTGCTTCCCTTTTAACACCACTGAGTTGAATTTTCGAGAAAATATTTTCATAAGACAAATTCAGAACTCCTCAAAGGAGCAACCCATGCAAGTTCACAGAGGATGGAGTCCTTCTGATTGAGAAACCCTCATACCAGACATTCACAAAAAAATTATTCTTTCCTAACACATTATTCTCAACTTTTCAAGGATAGTGTGCTAGTTATATATGATTGAAATATAATCGAAGCCAGGCATGGTGGTGCATGCCTGTAATCCCAGCAATCAGAGGCTGAGGGAGGAGGATTGTTGTGAGTTTGAGATGGTCCTGGGCTACAAAGTGAGCTTGAAGCCAACCTGAACTTCATAGCAAAACCCTGTCTCAAAAAGACACACATACACACACACACACACACACACACACACACGAAGAAGGAGGAGGAGGAGGAGGAGGAGGTGAAGGAGAAGGAGAAAGAGAAAGAGAAAGAGAAAGAGAAGGAAAAGGAGAAAGAAGAGAAGGAAGAGAAGGAGGAGGAGGAGGAGAAGAAGAAAAGAAAAACAAAACTGAAAGAACAAAAACATAATGTCTACCAATATAAGCACTCTTAAACTCCAGGATCCTTATTGCAAGTCAGGTGGACACTGAGACATTAAAGTGTAACTGAGTCCCCGACCTTGCAAATGATTAATATTCTGCACTGAACACACACTAGCTTAGTGAAACGCTAACATGAGGGTCACTGGATGACCCAACAATATAACATTTGTAAAATCCTAAAGGGGCAAACTATGAGTCTTGTAAATTTTCACCATTTTTAACAGAATACCAGCCTTATCAACACCAAGAAGAAACTGGACAGTGATGTCTCACAACTCCAGAGTGAAGTGGAAGAAGTGATTCAAGAATCACGAAATGCAGAAGAGAAGGCCAAAAAGGCCATCACCGATGTGAGCGAGATGAACGTTTGCTTCCTGACACACCCACGCTACCTGCTACCACCAGGTTTATTACCTTCTTGACTTATTTGCTTCCCAGGCCGCCATGATGGCCGAGGAGCTGAAGAAGGAGCAGGACACCAGCGCCCACCTGGAGCGCATGAAGAAGAACCTGGAGCAGACGGTGAAGGACCTGCAGCACCGCCTGGATGAGGCCGAGCAGCTGGCGCTGAAGGGCGGCAAGAAGCAGATCCAGAAACTGGAGGCCAGGGTGGGTGTCTCAGTCTCCAAGCCTGGGAGAGGAACAAGGTTACTCTCCATCTTTCATCCTACGTGTGGGGTCCCATCCTTGTCCTGGAGTCAGGGATACCCAACCTACACCATTAACAACTCCTGGGCAGGTTAAGAACCCCAAGACTGCGTGTGGATCTTTCTTGATTGCAGGTACGTGAACTAGAAGGAGACGTTGAAAATGAACAGAAACGCAATGCTGAGGCAGTTAAAGGGTTACGGAAACATGAGCGAAGAATCAAAGAGCTCACTTACCAGGTAACAGAAAGAGCTTTCTAGAATATCCAGACTTCCTACCCAGAAGGAAGTGAGTATTTCTGTGACACAAATAGATACATATTAACTCCCTCCATATAAGGGGTAAGAGACACAGTTGCTTATCACAAACTTATACTAAGCTAGGAAGATTAGGGAGACCTTTAGAAAATAGGGCTGGAGAGGAGGTCGGGGGAGAGAATATGATTAGTGCGAGAAGTGCTGAGTTCAATCCCCAGTGAAAGGCAGGGACAGAGAAAGGAAAAGGGGGATGGGTGAGGGAAAGAGGAAAGGAGGGAAGAAAGGGGATAGCAAGAGAGAGAGCAGGACAGGGAGAATAAGAGGGGGAAGAAGGGATGAAAATGTCAAAGGAGAGAAAAGAATGTAGGTATTAAGGCCAGATAAACTGTGATTACTCTAGCTTTTTGAACTTGAGTAAATTACTTAATACTCCAAACTTTAGTTTATTCACCTATAAAAGAAGAATAGGAGCATTTACTTCCCAGGTTAGGGAGATAAGAATTCAAGAAGACGTTTGTAACTGACTACTGCAGAGAGCAGTTATTTGAGAAGTGTGGCCACCATTACAACCATGTGTGAACCCTCAGCGTTGGTAAAGCTTAGCCCAGGTCCACCTGCTTCAATAACAAGTGGTTCATTTTCCCACCCACGGTAGACTTTTTTGGCGGGTTGGATGAACATAATTTTTTCCAAACTTTCAGACTGAGGAAGACCGCAAGAATGTTCTCAGGCTGCAGGACTTGGTGGATAAATTACAGGCTAAGGTGAAATCGTACAAAAGACAAGCTGAAGAGGCTGTGAGTACCTTTAATCCCTTAAGGAAAAAAAGTGAATTTCTTCTGAGAGAGAAAATGTGCTAAAAAGATGTGCTAATGAGAAAGAAGAAGACAAAGTCAAAGCCACACATTTTAGAGGGGCTTTTATTATAAATATGAATTTACACTCCTGAATCACAATTATAGAATAGGACTTCAAAAAGATATACTTTTATTATTAAGAAATTTGTAAGGGTCGGGGAAAATAAAGCTCCAAATAACCCACCTTACCAAATAGCTGCAGGGAATACGGTAGAAACTCGAACACCAAGATAAGTATGCTTCTCCTTTCACATCAGCAAAATTAGGCTTTCCCCAAAGCCAGACATCAATCCTGTATCCCAGATGATTCGTTCCCTCACTACCAGGGTCCTGAGCAGGGCTTTTCTCCCCACATCTGTTGCAACTGCTATCAGAACATGCTGAAAGGGCTGGGCATGTAGCTCGGTGATAAATGCATGCTTAACATACGTGACACCCGAGGTCCATCCCCCAGCACAGAAAAGAGGAGGTTGGGAAGACTCATTTTTCCTGCCCACCGTCCATTCTTCTAGACACATGTGGTACCACGGAGGCAAGAAAGAAGGAAAAGAAAGGAGAAAAGGAAAGGCACAAATGGCGATGAATCAAACCAATACCTACAGACGTGCTCTGCCTTCCTAGACCTACTTTTTCTCTTTCTCTGTACAGGAGAAACAACATATATGGCAAAACAATATTTAGTGGAATTTTCACGCAGTTACAGATCGCGTTCACGTTTTCTAATAGCTCTAGGAGGGTTTCTCTTTCCTTTCCACCCAGGACATGCACCATGAGTGGATGTGTGGAATTGATGGGAGGAAATCCCTCCAACTCAAAACTATTTCCTCTTTTATCCTTCCAAGCGAAATTTGTAATTGAATTTACAAATCCTGTCCAGATTTGAAGTTACGACAAACAGAACACGAGGAGAAACAAATACGACAGAAAGAAACAGTCCGGCGTGGTGGCCAGTACAATGAGAGCCGCAAAGTCTAATTCTCACGTCTGTGTTTCTCCTGCTAGGAGGAACAATCCAATGCTAATCTAGCGAAATTCCGCAAGCTCCAACACGAGCTGGAAGAGGCAGAGGAAAGGGCCGACATCGCGGAATCTCAGGTCAACAAACTTCGAGTGAAGAGCCGAGAGGTTCACACAAAAATCAGTGCCGAGTAAACGCGCATGCCCGAGGGCAGCAAGTGTCTAAAGAAACGCACAAAATGTGCTGGTTTTGGTCACCTGCTTTATCGTGTTTATTTTTCTCTTAGTGTTCAATAAATAAAAACTACAATAAATGTATTAGCTAAACCAGACTTTCATTTTTACCCTGCCAAGATGTTAATTTTCAAATACAGTTCTCACCTGGATATTATTTTTAATTTTATTAGACTTTATAAAGCATTCAATATTTTGTACTTCCATTACCACCCAGGAGTCTCTTTCTCACCTCCACTGTCCCCAAATATGTTTTCCAGGACTTATTTCCATTAACTCTCTAGATTGTTACAAATAATTAAGGAACATACTCTGCGTTGTTGCTTCTGCAGACGCCATGTGACCCATCTGTCCACTCCACAAATAGATACTGAGATCTGCCATGTCTACTAACTTTAAATTCTATTAGTTCCCAGTATCTGAGAACCTAACATTCCACAAGGACAGAAGGGCAATAAACAAATAAAGAGCTATATAATATGTCACATGATAAGTACCAGGAGGGGTTTAAAAGTAGAGGAAGAGGGTTATTATGATGTCAAAGTCAGGCAATGCCTCTTTAATTTGAATGCATTTGAACAGAGACCTGAAGGAAGAAAAATAATAATGTGCTAAATGAGTGTATGAGGTCAGAACATTTCCAGGCACAGTGAATAGTAAAAAACACAAAAGCTTTATAGCTAGGGCAAACAGGTGTGTGGCAAGGTCAGGGAAAAGGCTGGCATGGCAACAGGAGAAGGACTGAGACCAAAAATTATGATACAAAAGAAGAACCAAGGAGCCAGGTCAGGTCCCTACCTAAGTCCCCCACTTTAAGTCCTTTCTTCTGCCTTTATTCAGTGAGGCAGGAAAGCAAAACCATAACCATAAAAAATAATAATAGCAAAGATCACAGAAAAATCATTGTGACTTTAACTCATATAAAAATTTCTCAGATGTAACAGCAAAAAACACAAATTGTAAAGAAAAAATGTAGAATTTTTTTCACTTTTAGAATGAAAAGGCTAGCACCAGTTGTGAGAATATTTACACTTCATATCCCTCTATAAGAGATACGTATCCAGAATAAACAAACCTAAAAAGCCAAAATTGTAAAAGGCAAAGGATTTAAACAAACATTTCACTAAAGAAGCCATGTAGAATTTCAAACAGGAATACACCCTTCCCATGAGTCGGCAGAAGCCATGCAAGGTCTGGGAGGAGAGGAGAAACAAGAAGCCAGTTTGCCCTTCCCATGAACCAACTGGCACATGGGATAGGAGAAAAGAATACCCTGCCCCCCACCCCCCCTACCTGATAAGCAACCTGCTGATTTGGAGAACAGGCTAAGTTGACAGCAACTGAGGTACAAAAACAACTTAATGCTTGTATTGCTTGATTGACTTTGCAGGCCTAAAGCTGGTAGTCTGAGCATCTGTTTAGAGGACAACAATATGCAAATAGCAACTACAGGGGATCTCCTGTCTTGTTTTTGAAATCCAAAATTATTCTCACTGTTTTGTTTTGTTACATTTTATTCAGTGTTCTGTTTTGATTGGTTTTATTCTGTTCTGTTTTATATGATTTTGTTATGTCTGATGGTATGGGTAGCAGTTTTGAAGATAACAAGAAGCATCAAGGTAGCCATTATTGATTTCCTATTATCCTGTTTTGAAGTCCTACATCACTTTCAATGTTTTGTTTTGGTTGGCTTTATTCTATTTTATTTTGTTTGGTTTTAATCACTTTAAAAAAATAAATAAACAAGTAAATAGAAATTTTTTGAAGATAGTAAAATACAACAAAACAAAGAACAAAGCCAATCAAGACAATGCCACAAAATTGCTACACAACTTCAGGTTACCAGGATAACAGTAATAGGTACCATAGTATATCATGTTATCTTCACAATAGTTGTCCATTCAATCAGGTATAGCAAAATCAAATCAAATACAGGACATTATAAAACCTATCAAAACAGAATATTGAATAGAGCAAAACAATCAGAACAAAGTAAGACAATGAAAACAATATTTGTCCTCAAAGAGAAGATAGAAGGAAATCCCCATACTTGCTATATTGCATATGGTCATCCTCCCAAGAGATGCTCAGACCTCCGGCCTCAGGTCACCATAATCAACCCAACAATACAAGCATTTAGTTGCTTTTTTTTTTAAGCATTGCTCGCTTTCTTTTTTAAAAAATTTATTTAAAAAAGAGAAAAGTCAAAAAAGAAGAACAAAAAGCAAAAGGCATAAACAACAATAACAAACTCAAAACAATATCAATATAGGTTTTCACAACAGAATGAAAGAAATTTAACAATGGTTGTTATATTGCATGTTTTTCTTTTCTTTTAAAGAAATAAAAGAAAATTAAAGAGAACAGAAAAGCAGAAAAGGGTAGAACAATATCGAATTCAAGGAATTCAAAGGAAAAAAATAAAATTCTCATCGTAGAATCACTAGCGGATATATTACTCATTGTCATCTCAAAAAATAGTTGCCAAAGTTACAAAATCAAAGCATAAGTAGTGCTAGACACTCAAACATTGACAGTGCAAATCCTTCTATTCAATGTTCCAGCAGAAATTCAGTAATATGGTCAACTATCTTACATACTATACATTTCATTATACTCTTTAGAGCACTTTCCTTCCCTTTTACTTTCACAATATTTATCATACTCTTTGGATCCCAGTATTGGGTCAGTTTTTGTTATTTTTTACACTAGAGAGATGATGTGATATTTACTCATGTGTGTCCTGTTTATTTTACTAATGAGGATATTTTCAAGTTGGCTCCATATACCTATAAAGGCCGCAAAATCATTTTTATGGCTGAGTAGTATTCCATTGTATAAAAATACCACATTTTTTCATCCACTCTGCAGTTGATGGGCATTTTGATTGTTTCCAAGATTTAGGTATCACAAATTGTGCTGCTATGAACATAGGTGCACATATATCTCTATGACCTGATGTTTTCAATTTTTCTGGGAAAATACCAGGAGGGGAAGAGCTGGAATTTCCAATCCTAGTTTTTTGAGGAATCTCCATACTGATTTCCACAGTGGTTGCACCAGTCTGCACTTCCACCAACAGTGGAGGAGTGTTCCTTTTTCCTCTCATCCTCGCCAACATTTGTTATCAGTTGTTTTCTTGATGGCAGCCATTCTTTCTGGGGTGAGATGAAATCTCAATGCTGTTTTAATTTGCATTTCTCGAATGACCACTGATGGTGAGCATTTCTTCATGTATTTAATTTGCCATTTGTATAGCTTCATCTGAGAACTGTGTGTTCATCTCCAATGCCCATTTTTGGAGAGGGCCTTTGAATTTGGGGAGCTTGATGTTTTTTAGTTCTTTATATGTTTTGGATATAAGTCCTTTGTCTCGGGGATTGTTGGCTAAAGTTCTTTCCCATTCTGTGGGTTTTCTTTTCACTTTGTTGGTGATTTCTTTTGAAATGCAAAATCAAGAAAAAGACAAGAATGTTCACTATCACCACTCCTATTCAATATAGTTCTAGAAATATTAGCCAGAGCAATCAGACAAGAGGAAGAAATAAAAGGAATAAAAATAGGAAAAGAAGAAGTTAAATTATCATTATTTTCAGATGACATGATCCTCTACACAGAAGACCCCAAAAACTTCATTAAAAGACTACTAAAGGTAATAAACAAATTCAGCGGTGTAGCTGGATACAAAGTCAACACTCAAAAATCAATAGCATTCCTATACATAAGCAAACAACTCACTGAGAGAGAAATCATGGAAATATCACCTTTCACAATAGCATCCAAAACAATGAGATACTTAGGAATCAACCTAACCAAGAATGTAAAAGATCTATATGCTGAAAATTATACAACCCTTAAAAAGGAGATTGAAGAGGATATTAGAAAATGGAAGGATATCCCCTGCTCTTGTTTAGGAAGAACCAACATTGTGAAAAATGGCCATACTTTCAAAACTGTTACAGATTCAATGCAATCCCAATCAAAATACCATTAACATACTTTACAGATCTAGAAAAAATATTGCTAAAATTCATCTGGAAACAGAAGAAACCTAGAATAACAAGGGCAATTCTGAGCAACAAAGGCAAGACATGAGTCATCTCAATCCCTGATTTGAAACTATACTACAAAGCCACAGTCATAAAATCAGCATGATACTGGCAAAGAAATAGACCTGAGGATCAATGATGCAAATACTACTACTACTACTACTACTACTACTACTACTACAAGATACAAACACTACTATAAAGACACTCAGCCACCTTCTATTTGACAAAGGGGCTAAACATGTTCACTGGAAGAAGGATAGCCTCTTTAATAAATGGTGTTGGAAAAATTGGCTTTCCACATGCCGAAGACTGAAAATAGATCCATGCCTATCACTGTACACTAAAGTCAAAATGGATCAAAGATCTAAATATTAAAACACAAACACTAAATATACTAGAAGACAAAGTAGGTAAAAACATTGGAGACATAGGAGCAGGGAGAGAATTCATGAATAAAACGTAAACCGCACGGGAAATACTTCCAAGACTCAACAACTGGGATCTCATATTGCATTTAGTTGCTTTATGTGCCTTGGTTGCTGTCAACTCTGGCTGTCCTCGACACCATCCAGTTGCTAACTGGGGGCGGGGGGCCGCATTCGGCTCACGGGAGACACTGACTTTTGTTCCCTTCCTGGCTTGCCCACTGCTCGCTCGCACCACCACTTGCTTACCAGGAAGGAGAGCTCTTTGCTGTCTTTTTCTGTGCCCCAAGTTCCAACATGGCTGGATCTCGAGAGTCTCTGACTGGTTCTCAAACAAATAGAATTTTAAACAGGTTCCTGAAAAACCAATCAACATCATGAGTGATTAGGAAAATAACAAAACCCAGTAGAATACCACTACACACCTATCACAAGGGCAAAAGGACTGTATGTTGGCCCAGAGGAGGAACTGGACCTCTCGTACCTGCTAATCATAGCGTAAAACAGTACAACCACTTAGGGAAACAGTTGGACACCTTCAGGAAAAACAGAAATTACCCATGTGATCCAGCCATCCCACTTCTAATTATTCACAAGAGAAATGAAAATATATGCTCCAATTTGCACATAAAGGATCACAGAATATTGTTTCTAAGCGTTAAAAACTAGAAAAAAATCAAATGTCTATCAACAGGCAAATGGGTAAATAAATTGTGATACGATCATACAATGTAATGTTAATGTAATGTTATACAGAAATAAAAGAAATAAGCTATTAACAAAAAAATAGGTGAGTTTCAAGATAATTACACTGAAAGCAACCAGATGCTCCCAACCAAACTAAATACTATATAATCCTAGATGTATGAAATTCTGCGGAATGAAAATTAATCTAAGTGATCAAAAGCAACCAGTGGTTGCCTAGAGACACAGAGGGAAGGGTTGTGAGGGGTGCAGAGGGACAGTAGGTGAGATTACAAGTAGGAAACTTTTGGAGCTGATGAACTTGTTAATTATCTTGACAAAAAGGTGGCTTTGTAGGTGTGTACATGTCAAAACTTCTACTGTATACCTGAAATAGGTACAGTTTATTGTTATATCAATTCTACTTCTGCAAAGCCATGTAGAATTCCCTGGGAGAAACAGTACAATCACAACGCTTTTGGAAAGTAATATTAGAAGATAGTATGGCAAACTTTAAAGCCAGAACTAGAACTTTTGATAGGAATTGCACTAAACCTAGTTATCAGTATACTGACATTTTACTAAATTGAGTTTTCCCATTCATGACTACAGTCTGTTCTCCACTGACAGGTTTTCTATCTTTCATCAAAGAAATTTGCATTGTAGTTTTCAAAATTTAAGTCCTGCATGTATTTTGTTAGACTTACAGCTAATATTTTTTCTTAAGCAATCATATATGGTAGTATACAGATGGTCCTCAACAGTAAGAGAATTCATGGAAAATTGAAAATGTCATAAGTCAAACATTCATTTAATATACCTACCTTCCCAACCTCCCCACCCTAGCAACACGAGACACTAGATATAGATGTTTCTTCCTGTGATTGTGGAGTTTATTGGGAACTACAGCTTGAAAACAATTACACTGCACATGCAACTAGGAAAGAACCAAATTTCAAAATTCAAAGTACAGTTTCTATTGAATGTGTATTGGTTTCACACCTCTGTAAAGTCAAATATTTTTAAGAAGGAACCATTGTGGGTTAGGAATTGTCTGTGGTCAACACTATGATAAATTTTTCAAAGCATTTTTTTTCTAACAGCAGAATAAAAGCAGTACTCAAAGATTGATACCCCAATTTTATATGTAAGAATACAAGCATGGGTAGAGGAGAAGGTATAAAAGGGTGGAAACCAAGATAGAGATTACCTCTCTACTAAATTAGGAATATTTGGGCAAATGTTAAAAGATACAAAATTACAGGTAAATAGCAGGAATAAATTTAAGTGATGCCTGACACAGCATGGTGAGTACAGTTAATGACAATACATTGTGTTCTTGAAAAATTCTAATTCTCACCACAACTGCTGTGTAACATTCATTAACCAGTCAGATTTAAATATTCCATTATATATTTCAAAACATCATGTACATGGTAAATACATCCAATTTTGTCCATTTAAAAGGTAACAGGTTTTAAAAAGTAAAATTTTCCTTCAGTATGATTCATTAAGTTTTCAACGTACTGTACCTCTGGGAAATTTTAAAAGGCTTACTATTTTTAAAATAACTAAAAATTATCACCCTCTAAGAAGATTTCATACCCACTCCTCAGAGACCTGGCTATAACTGACGACAGAAAGGTGAAGAGGAGAGGGTCACTTCACGGAAGAGACCATTAACACAGCTGCAAAAGGCACAGGCCTTTCATCCAAGCTTTCTGTAAGGATTAACATTCCAGCGCTAACTCCCCGCAGCTGTCAGGAGCAAACTTAAATTCAGCCTCCTGGCTGAGGCCGAGGCTTGGGCACATGTGACACGTATCAGTGTCTCCAGGCACCTGCACTGCGGGCTTCAGTGGTCACATTTTCCTAAGTGGGAAGCTGAGGAGTCAGCTGTGGGCAGACCCTTAAGCCTCCCTTAAGGATGGAATTTACCAGCTTGAGGACTCCCACTCTGGCTCCAAGGGTCGGCAAGATGCTGCTTCTGGAGGCCCGAAGGAAAAACAATGCCCCTTCGTGATGAGGGCGAAACATACCCTGCCTTGGGGAACACACCCAAAACAGAGCTGTCCTTCGATTCCGATAGACTGAGCTTCACAAGAGGGCAAACTGTTTTCTCAGCAGGAACGATAACCCAGAGCTCTCTCTCGGGGAAACAGAAGTGGAGCCATGTTAGGGCTCAACTTAGGAGAAATTCTGGGAAAAGCACAATGGGAGGAGAAACTGAACAACAGGATCGTTTTTCCCACTATTCTGAAAAGCAGTCAATTCATTCGGATTTTAGTACCCAAACTTGATTTGCTATGACGTATCATACAGGGATAATGTATGTGGCACATGTGTGTGCAACGTAATGACATGGTGCAGGAATGCAGCACGCACACGTGCACTAAAAAGCTTCAAATGGGACTTGGTGACTTAAGAATTTTCTAGAAATTTCCTTCTGAACCAATCGTGCCACGTGCCCTTTCTTTAATTTCTGTAATTTCCTCTCAACACGTCCCAACAAGTCAATCTGTGAATAAATTACACCCTCGGGTCCCTAGCTAACCTTCAAATGCCTGCTTACTGCAGGGATTTCAAGTAGTTGTGGTGTGACAGAGACAGTGTACCACCTCCAGGCTGGTCTCAAGATCCGCAGGCAGCTTCCTGCCTTCCCCACGTCCAGTCTCCCCCCAGCCTGGCTGCTCCGGTAATGCCCTGGGCTGCACCGGTAATGCCCTGGGCCGTACCGGAAGTAATTTCTACTTTCTCTGAGCAGGTTCTCTCAGGATCCCCTGGGCATTTCTAAAGCCCACAGCTGTTTCTTTGGAACATTCTCGGTGCTGTGATCCCACACACCTCTTTACTCCAACTAAGTAATAAGGGCTTAAGCTTTTAACACTGATGCTTGGAACAGTGTCTGCTTTTGTTGAATGAAAAGCAGATAGTCAACACAGTCCTTCCGTTTGACAGAATGAAGTTATGTTGAGTAGAAAAACAGCAAGTTACCATAAGACCTCACCCATTTGTGAAATCATTAGAAAGCTGATCTCATAGAAGTAGACGGAACGAGCCAGACATGGTGGTGCAGTCATAAAAAATCCTGCTACTTGGAAGGCTGAGGCAGGAAGATCACAAGTTGGGAGTCCAGCATGGACAATTTAGCAAGAGTATGTTAAGAAAGGTTTGTTAAAGGGGAAATCACTGATACTGCACACATGCGTAAGAAGAGAAGGCAAAAGTGGGAAGGGGAGGAGAAGGAATGAAGGGAGGGAAGAGGAAGAGGAGGAGGAGAAGAGAAAAAAAGGAAAAACAATGGCTAACAGAGCCAGAGCCTGGGAAAGTGTTGGGGGGAGAGGAAGAGAAGAGATGGTCAATGGTACAAAATTACAACAAACAGAAGGTGACTTGTTAGCAATAATGTGTTGCATATTTCAGAATAGCCGGGAGAGAGTATATAGAAGAGTCTCATCCTCCAAAAAATAATAAATGTGTGGGTAGGTGGTATTTTATCCCCCTGATTTGATCACTATGCAATGTTTAGCAGGGTGTGGTGATGCATCTCTAGAACCCCAGCTACTTGGTCCCAGCTATTTGAAAGGCTGAAGCAGGAGGCTCATGAATCCTAGTGGAACCTGAACAACCTAGCAACTTAGCAAGACCCCATCTCCAAATAAAAATAAATAAACAGGGCTGAGATGTAGCTCAGTGTGAAGGTTTTAGGTTCAATTTCCGATACTGCAAAGGAAAAGTTACTCATTTATCTGGTTAAAGTCATACGTGTATCAGTTATCCATAAATACGAGTAAGTATAAAATATCACTAAAATAAATTTTTAAAGGAAATAGAAAAAACAACAAGCAATAGAGCCAATTTGCAGCACAGAATAAGGAGGAATAAAACTGCCTTTATAATAACAGTCGACATTTGAAGCCCAAAGTTTTGCAGGCATAGTAGCGCACATCTGTGATCCCTGCACTTGGGAGGCTGAGGCAGGAGGATAGTTGTGAGTTCGAGGTCAGCCAGAAATACACAACAAGATCGTGACTCAAAAAATCCAAATAAATAAAAAAATAAAACCCGAAGATTTGGGGCTGGAATAAAAGCTCAGTAGTACAGCACATGCTTAGTTTGTGCCCTGAGTTTGAGCATCAGTAGTAAAATAAAATTATTTTACTGACTTTAACTCAAAAGTCATTATATGAATTCCCGAGGTTCTACATTGTCTCTCCTGTATCGCTTCATTCCCACTACTGGCTCGCCTTGGCCACGGCCTTTCTTCTGTTCCTATGTGGTCTTACGCACCTCCTAGGGCCTGTGCTTGCTTCCTCTGCAGAGAGGGCTGTTCTGCTTTTATACTGCTCACTCCTCCGCTTCAGTAGTGACTCCTCAACTACTACCTCTTAAGAGAAACTTTCACCGATTGATCCGTTTAAACACTGTACATCCACTATTTCCTTACCCTCTTTCTTCTTTCCTTTGAAGCATTTATTGCTAACTCACATTGTATGTGTTTATTTTCTGTCCTCTCATATACACATACACTAGATTATAATTTCCAGGAGGACAGAACATCAAATTCTCCCAGCTCATAGTAGGTGTTTGATGAATAAACAGTTGAATGAGTGCTTTCTCTCCCTAGGTTGCTGAAGCTCTGCTAAGTATATATCATACTCTGCTTTAAAATTACTGTCACGGCTTTGATCACAGCCCCACGTACGAATGTGTTCATCATCTCAGCTTAGTGGGCTACCTCAAACTAGTTCCGTCAAGCCGCATCTTAAGGTCGGACTTGAGACAAGCTTGGTCAACTAGTGGGCCTTACCACACAGCAGCCTAAAAGGCACAAAAGAACGACACAGAAGACAACCATTGGCAGTGGTTAAATGAGTTCCCTGAAGTTTGTGATTCCTAAACCTCAGGCCTCTCTGTTGACGTGGTCCCAACCACTCCTCCCCTTTCCGAAATTATCATGTTGTTTCCAAATACTACCATGTCGCATATCATTCACTCACTTAATTGCCACAAGAACCTTATGAGTCAGGTATTGCTATCATCCCCATTTTAAAGATGAATAAACTAAAGTTTGGGCTAAGTAACTGTCCAAATTCATGTAGCCATTAAGTGGTCAAGTCAGAATTTCATTCACCCACATTTTAACTTTCAAGGTCTAATCTTAGTTACTACATTATCCTTTAGATTTTTATAATATAAGCACATATTTTGACTATATCTAGCAAAGGATTTTTTGGGGGGCTGCATTGTTTAAGACCCCAGAGGTACTAATTAAAGGCAATTTGTTCTGCTTTCCTTAGTTTCCATAAGGGTTAAAGCAGCCAAAGTATCAAAACTTAGCTGATGGACAAAGTCAAATGGCCAAAGATCCTAACTCTCACAGGGATCATCAAGGTTATGAAGACAGACAAGAAAGTCCCCAGTTGACTGAACATTATCTAGCTGATAGAATTTCTTCTCTAAATGGAATGTTTCCAGGCCAACGGAATAATCTCTCCATGTTGTTTTCAGAGGGAGATAGGCCTGGCTTGTGTGGTCTTCTAAGCAGCCTGCACGGTTTTTAGATCATTTGCATCCTGCAGGACCTTGCAAAGCCAGAAGCAGCCCTCTTGCAGTGAAAAGACACAGTGAACCTGAGTCAAAAGAGGTTTGCTCCAGTTCACACTGGGCACTCACTAGCGTGTGAACAGTCCTCTCACCCCGCTGATCCTGTTTCGCACCTGTAAAACTATAAGAAGTCTATCTCCTGCATACCATTTAGTGACAATCAGTTTAAACAACGGTCTTGTTAACCCCAGCAACTTTTTGCTTTGCAAAACTCAGTAGATAAATGCCAGTGGTAGAGAAGTTTGTGTATGATAGTTGAAAGTTTTGAACTTTCTCTCTTGGTTTGAGCAGAATGAAGAGAAACCAGTTTTTGCCTTTAGCACGAATTGAGCTGTCCAAACAAAACCTCAGTTTCCAATTAGATAAGGCAGGAGTTAGACTACATAATACACAATTCTCTCTTTCAGTTTCAGAATCTAATGTTCTAATTTAAATCTTTAGTAAACCAACTTAAATATGATTAGCATCATTCACTAATATACCTGTCCTAGGACTTTAACCCAGAAATTTCTGTTCCTGGCTGGGACCCTTCCAGCCACTCTCTGAAATTTCATCTGTTCCGTAAGCCCTTAGCCTGGTTGTGAGGCATAAGCATGATCCAGCTATCAGCACAATTAATTGCCCTTTTTCCTCAAGTAGCCTTATGATGGATGACCTTGACCGTGGTTTTCCCTAGTCCTCTCTGTCTGGCCTTGCTCCTGCCTTTTTTTGTCCCACAGAGCCATCCAAATCTACATTTCCTCGGAATGCATCTTAAACTGTGATTGGTGAGGAGATGCTCCCCTAGAAACAACAGCAGGAAAACTTTCCTCCTCCTGCCACCTGCTCCCTCCTTAATCCCTGTCCTGAGAGCTGCCTCCCCCACCATCCTGTTGACATTACCAGCAGGGTCAGCGCCCCGACCCATCCAGCACCCATTCCCGTTCCTCTCTTCTCCAGCTTCTCTGGAGTATTATTTATATCTTTTCTTTTAAAAATGTCACCTCCTCTAACTTCTTTTGACACTAATAAAGTTGTCTGCACTTCACAGTGGACAAAATGATTTTGTACACAGACAGAAGAAAATCCTTCTGCACAGTTTCATGCTCAGGTCTGAGAGGGTGGTGATGGTGTGATTTGGGCGCTGCACATTGTACTGGAGAGAGTGGAGTAAAGATGGGATTCCCAAGACAACGGCCTCTGAAGGTGATGAATATGTCTCTTCCCTGGGTTGTGGGGATGATATCTCGGGTGTATACCTAAGTTAAAACTCAAGGAATTGTACACATTAAGTATGCAAAGGTCTGTGTATATCAAATATACTGAAATACACCTGGGAAAAAAGAAAAATGAAGGATGGAGGGAGAGAGGTAGAGAGAGAGAGAGAGAGAGAGAGAGAGACAGAGAGAGAGAGAGAGAGAGATCCCTTTCCCCACAAAGGGTATATGTGAGCAGAAGTAGGTGGTTGCCAAACTTGTTTCTAAGGCTAGAAGTGATCTTTACTTACGGACTTCCACGTCGCTGAGTAACCACACGTGTAGCAATGCAGATCTATGGCTGAGCTAGATGGTCCCAGAGGAGCAACTGAGTGCCACCAATGACAGGAGACACCTAAGAGAAAGAACATGACCACCAACCTCAGTGTGGAAGGAAAACGGCTTCATGGAGCACGCATGTCTGATGGAAACTGCATCATTTACTCCGAGGTCTCTCCTGCGCCTCACCTACAAAACCTGCAGGTTAGGTCTGGTTTGGGCAGTGGTACATTATTTGCTGAAGCTCATATTAGGGAGGCAGAGAGGAAAACTCACTGTTCAGTATGCTGAGACAGCACAGGTAGACAACATGGGCAGCATCTTATCTCACCCCATGCAGCTCTATGACTCGGGCAGGAAGAGAATAATTTCTTATTTGCAGACTAAGGCAGGTGAGGCATTTACCACAATCACTCAATGGCAGAAAGAAGATGTTGCTTTAGTCTGTTTTCTGATGCCATCACATAATTCCCAAGACTAGAAACTTCAGAAAGAAAAGAAGTTTGCTTAGCCCATGATTCTGGTGATGGAAAAATCCGATCAGCATGGCCCCAGCATCTGAGGAGGGCCGTAAGGCTCTGGCACGGGATAGCAGATGACGTCATAGCAGGAGCGCGTTCAGAACATGAGTGGTAGACGCAGGAGAGATCAGAAGAGAAAAGCAAGAGGCCCGGGAAGAACTCGTCTTATGATTTTACAACAAGCTACTCTCTTGGGAATAAACCCACACCTGTGATACCTAGCTAACTCTGAGAGGCCACATTAGTCCCTTCAGAGGGTGACCATGACCCAGTCACCTTCCCACTTTATAAAAGTTCCACCGCCTTGCAATATTTTGAAGTTGGGATTTATACAAAACTCTGAGGTGCAGACTTTATCTAAACCAACATAAATGTGGTCCCAGGTAGGTCTTCTGAGTCAAAAAGAAGATACCACTTTCCACTCTGGTGCTGGCCCATTTGTAGAATGATCTTGCATATACTCATTTCCCCCTTCTCTGTTTTCACTTTCCCTTCCCACAGCAGCACACAGCTTTCCTGTGAGAACTCATCTTCTACAGTGGTTCCAACTGTCACCTCCATATAGATGGGTCTTAGTGGCTTTTCTCATCGCCGAGACACAAAACTCAACACCTTGAACTTAAATGAGGAGAAGTGTATTTGGGCTCAGAGGTTGTACAGGTTTGAGTCCATAGCTGACCAGCTCCCAGGCAGGACAACATGGAAGAAGAGCTGGACAGAGGAGAAACAGAGAGAAGCAAGAGAGGAGATGAGAAGGGAGATAAACTGCTACTGGCCACGTCTCCAGTGGCCACCTCTTCCAGCCAGATCCAGCCTCTTGATAGCATGGTGGATGAGAGCACACATAATCCAACCAGCTTTCAAGAGCCCCGCTTTTGGGTGCATGAAAACTTCAGGGAATATCTAGATATAAACCATAACAGGACACACAACTTTTAACTTTTGAATTACTTAAAATTTGAACTCCCATGGCTGCCTGCCTGTTGGCTTATATCTTACCTCCATAGGTCTCAAGTCTAAATTTATCCTGTGCCCCTTTAGTGTCTCCTCTGAACTGGTGTCTGGTCATAGATTTCCCAGGCTGAAAAAGAGTAAAATAAGATTCTTTGATTCCTCCCCCCACCTCCAGCCAAGCAGTAATCAAGTTTTGTGGGTCTTGCCTTTTAGGTATTCTTTTGATTTTCTTTCCTTTTAAATCAAACATTCATTCTATTTAACCAAATCTCTTTTTGTTTTGTACCATGAATCTGTATTCAAGTTGAGTGGATATTAATATGTAGTGGGTAGATTTTAATATATTGATATCATAGGTGTAGGTCCTCAAAAAATGGACCTAGAGTTCAAAAATAACTTAAAGTACACACTTTTAAAACACATTCCTTTTACCTTGTAAGGTCAAAAATTTTTTTTCTTTTCTTGTGCCTAAATGGAACACTGTGAAAGAAGAGCCACTACACGTCCACACAATGCTCTTTTGCTTCAGTCTGCAGGACGGACTCAGATCTGCCAGGATGCCATCGCAGTGAAAGCCACCCTCTGGAGCTCTGAAGAATTTTAGACACGTATTTACAGGGTTTGGGATGTCAATTGTGCCTCAAGCTAAAAACAAAAAAAAAAAATAAAAGTAAAAGGAGGAGAGGGCAAAGCGAGAGGAGAGGAAAAGGTAGAAAAAATAAGACGCCTATTCCAAAAGAGGTATATGTGAGTTCCAAAAGGTGGGTGCCAAACTTGTTGCCAAGGATCAAAGTGATCTTTACTGAAGGACTTTGATGTTGCTGAGTAAGCAGTTGAGCAGGCACCTGGGAACTCTGCCAGACTTGACATCCTAGCTCGGGGAACCCAGGGGTGAATTCTAACTGCCTGCCCCACCCCACCGGCCATGAGAGCCTCTAATCACCTCAGCAAGCTTTACACTGGGTTCCTCCTTCACCCTTAGATCCTGTCACCAGTTCTACATTTGTCTTCAAAGAAGATTGCTTTTCAATTTAAAGAGCCAAATCAAAGATGGATAATAGAAGGAGGAGGGTCGAAACCTTTTGTAGATGGGAAGGGGATGTGGGGGTGGAGAGGGGTGGGGCAAGGAGACAGGAAAGGGAAATAAAAAGGTTAGGATGCAAAGTGTTTGGGAACCAGCTCGCCCTGATGAACAAATTCATTTCTAACACAAACTTGTACTCCCAAAGACACTTTTACATATGTATTTATGTACGTGTTTCCTGTTTGAAAGTCACAAAAGGTTCCCCTATGATCTCAGATTAAGGCCTTGACTCCTTCAGTGGGCGCTGGAAATTCTGCACAGAGCTAGTCAAACCACATCTGTGGGGTTCACCCCCACGTCAACCCCACCCAACCCTGCATGGAAGCTGGGCTCAGCTGCCAGGGCTTCCTGAAACCTCTCTTGGAAAGTTTTGATTCCAATTCATCATTCCTGGCTCCCCAAACCAGCCTCCTTCTCCCCCTTTTGCTCCTTACCTGTGTAAAGGCCCACTGCTTTGGGGCTGGGAATGTGGCTCAGTGGTGGGGCACTTGCCTGTCATCCTAAATTCAACATCAGCATTGAGAAAGGCAGGGGCAGGGTGGAGATCTGACTCGGTTAAGGGAAGGAGGACCAGCAATTCAGCTCAGCAGCACAGTGCCTGCCTGGCAAGCACAAGGTCATGAGTTCAATTCCGGGTACCAAAAAGAAAAAGAAGGGATGGAGCTGGGCATAATGGCACAAGCCAGTAATCCCAGCACTCTGGAGGCTGAGGCAGGTGAAACAAAGCTAATATCCAGCCTGGGCAAGTGAGTGACTTAGCAAGACTCTGTCTCAAAACTTACAAATTTCAAAACAACTCCCAACATAAGGCAGGAAGGCCCTGGACTACTCAGTTCCCAGCACTGCAGAAAAAGTAGAAAAACCTGGATTTCTACAGGGTAGAGGGCTTTCTGAAAAATCACTTAATATCAGGGACACCTGCAGTGAGCCTTCAGTCTCTTGCCAGATGTTACAGCATAGGAAGGAAAGGAAGGAAGGAAGGAAGGAAGGAAGGAAGGAAGGGAGGGAAGAAGGAAGGAAGGGAGGAAGGAAGGAAGGAA
>PVJX010027185.1:0-25095 GCA_004027295.1 Dolichotis patagonum | reverse complement strand
AAAAAAAAAAAAAAAAAAAAAAAAGATAAAATGAATCTTCAGGACAATTTTAACATTGTTACCAAACTGGGCACGGTGGATGTTTGCAATCCCAGCACTTGAGAGACTGAGGCAGGAGGATTGCTATGAGTTTGAGGCAGCCAGGACTAGGTAGTGAGTTCAAGGTCAGCATGAATTATACAGCAAGACTTTGTCTCAAAAAACCAAAATAAAGAAAAAAATAACTACAACCCCCCCACACACAGAATGCAATATTCTGAGCAACCATCTTACAAAGGGTTTCTGGGACATCCTCACCAGAGGTGGGCATGGGGTACACTTAAAACAACTGTGTGCTGAATGACTGACAAGAAAGAAGGGTATGAAGATGTGATACTATTGACTTAGACCCCTCTTAATCCTAAAATGCAAATAAAGGAACAGTTCATTATAACACTAAACCACTCTCTTCAAAAGGGGATAAAGGCAGGGCTGGGGATTTAGCTCAGTGGCCTAAGCGCTTGCCTGGTAAACGTGAGGTCATGAGTTTGATTCCTGGTACCAAAAAAAAAGTGCAATACATAACAATTGATAAATTAAAAGGGGGGGGGAATAAAGGAAATACTTCACCTACTTTGAACATGCGAGGTGCCACATGAGTGTCCCTTCCAGACCACATCTGCTTAATGAGCTCTGCATAGGCCTCTGCAATCTCCCCTTTCATGCCAAGAGGGTTGTCTCTGTTGATCTCAGCCTCATACTCATCTTTGAGAAAGTAGTCTGTCAGTGGTGCAGTGTTGCTCAGGCACTAAAACAGAAAGCCATCACCAAACAAATGGGGAAACAGGATAATCAGGCTCCAAAAGGCTGTGGAGGCTTCACCCTGACAAAAGGCTCCCAAGCAGAAAACACAGCCTCAGGAGACCAAGCTGAGAGCCCGCCAGGGGCTGACTCAGGGAACATGGTTTTGGAGAAGCCAAGCACTGCCTGAGATGCAGTTTTTCCAACTAGCTACCTGAAGGCAAAAGATGAATGTTTTTATTCAATGGGAGATTGTTTTTAAGGTAATGTGTTTTAATGGAAGGGACTGGGAAATTCCAGTGTTTCACAGGAAGACAAAATATAATGAAGCCAAAGACAAAATATCTTATCACGACCAAAAGAATGAGGGAAAAATCAAGATAATCAGCACAGAAACCATAATCATACATGTGTCTACCAATTGTACCTATTTACATTAAAAAATGAAGGTGGGTGCTGCATTTTATCAAATAAACTTCCTACATTTATTGAGAATTGTATAGTTAAGTAACAATTAATTATTCAGGTATCAAACCAACCTAATTTTCTTGGCACAAACCCTCATGTTAGGTATGTTGTATCCCCCTTTATTTTTGTTATTGGAGATTAAACTCACAACCTCCTACTTGTCATGCAGGTGCTGTGCTGCCCCAGCTTTCTTATCACTTTAATTAAGTATCATTTAATTGGAATTGCTAAATTTTTTTTCAGGTCATTTGTGACTACAGTCATGAGATTTAATAGTCTAAAATTTTCTAACCAGGCATGGTAGTACAATATAATCCATTGGCATATATAATCTATAATCCATTGGTATAATGGAAGTGCAAGCCTATAATCCATTACTCAGGAGGCTAAGGCAAGTGAATCAATGAGAGTTCAAGGCCAGCCTGAAATGCGTAGTGAAACCCTATCTCAAAAAAAAGGGATTAATAAAAAAAATTTTTTATAAACTTCCTTCTCAGATTATAATATCAGCACAAATATTGACAAATGATTTGACAGATGTTCTCTTTCTCAATTCTATGGGAATTTTTAGTAGACTAATATTATGGGTTCCTGAAATCTTTAAATACATTCACTAGTAAACCTATCCAGTAAAAGAATTTTCTTAATTATAAGGCTATTAGTTATTGAATCAACTTCTTTAACAGATTTTCTGTTTTTTCTTCTGTAAGGGTGGTAAATGGGGTTTTCAAGGCAAGGTGTTCATCTTAACTGAACTGTCCAAATACATAAGAGTTTTACTATCCCTCAATAACCGTTTTAAATGTAACATCTATTGTGGTTTCTTTCTTCATTCCCGCCGTTAGTCATTTGTATTTCTCTTTGTGAGTCTTCCGAGCAGGTTACTGAAGTTTTTTTTCCAAAGTATTATATTTAAAGCCAGATGAGACAGCACAAACCTACAATACCAGCAGGGAGATTACAAACTGAAGCCAGGCTATGAAACTTAGTGACTTAATGAGACCCTCTCTCAAAATAAAAAAAGAAAGCTGGTTGTCAGGGCACTTGCCTGTAATTCCAGCACTTGGGAAGCTGAAGCAAGAGGACTGCCATGATTTCAAGAACAGCCTGGGCAATATAGTGAGTTCAGGGCCATCGTGAACTACACAGTGAGACCTATCTCAAAAAACAAAACAAAACAAAAGTGAGGACCTTTGATTCAATTCTTTATACTGGAGATTTTTTAAAAAAGGATCATGTTTGAACCAAGTGAGGTGGAAGACACCTGTAGGAGGATTGCCAGTTCATGCCCAGATAGGGCAACTTGCAAGATCCTACCTTGAGAAAACAAAAAGGTCTGTGAATGGAG
Organism: Dolichotis patagonum; assembly: GCA_004027295.1. Classification (NCBI taxonomy): domain Eukaryota; kingdom Metazoa; phylum Chordata; class Mammalia; order Rodentia; family Caviidae; genus Dolichotis; species Dolichotis patagonum. The sequence continues at coordinate 22,499 of PVJX010027185.1, read as the reverse complement.
CTCAGTGCAAGAGCCCTGAGTTCAATTCTCAGTACAGAAAAAGAAAAAGAAAATCCAAAGGCAATTTGTCTTTTTGAGACGGGGTCTGACTATGCAGTTCAGGTTGGCCTTGAGCTCACTTTGTAGCCCAAACTGGTCTTGAACTCATAATGATCCTTCTGCCTCAGCCTCCCAAGTGCTGGGATTATAGCAGTGAGCCACCTCACCTGGCTTCAAAGACAGGTTGGGCTACACAGAGTTCAAGGCCTACGATGGACCAAAAAACCAGACCCCCACCTCAAAGAAAAAAAGAATTATGCACACCTGCACACCACAGCTCAGGTGAGCTTTCCTGATGGCAGTGCACTCTGTGGTAATGCTACACACTATACCATGAAAACTATGTGTCCTTACTCCACAGAGAGAACACACTAGCTCCACATCTGGACTCTTTTGGATGTGCTCCATTTGCTTCTTCCTTTGGCTGATTTTAATCTGTATTCTTTTGCTATCATAGACTATTATCAGAAGCCTAATGGTTTCAGGTGAGTCCTGCTAACAAATCATCAAAACTGAAGGTGGCCCTAGGAACCCCCAAACTTGCAGCTGGCTTCAGAACTCAGGCAGTCTTGGGGACCATGCAATTCCTGACTGCAGCTGGACCCTAACTCCTTGTTTCCCATAACTGTCACAGGGCTATCCCATACTGTATGCTCAACAGGTATTTGATGAATGAACAAGTAAGGTTTCAAACAAGGATTCTAGGACTTCTCCAGTAAGGCGTATGAGGTGAGGTAACTGACTCTGGTGAAAAAGGGACCATCCATCTGTGCACCCTAGCTGAGCATGACCCAGCTGTTCTAAGTTCTTACCCCTCCAGAGACCAACCAGAAAGGTATTCCAATACTTTCTAGGGAGATTATACCCTAACAGTCAACAAAATTCAAAATATTTTTTACTACTGCTAAGCCTATCTACTGAAGAAGCAGAAGAAAGAGGACTGCAAATTCAAGGCCACCTGGGCAATTTAGCAAGACCATGTTTAAAAAGAAAATGATTAAAAACAAAACAAAACAAAAAAACAGCAAGGCAGGTAGCTGAGTATAGAGCACTTGCCTAGCATCCTTGGGTATAATTTCTACTACTGGTAAAGTTTTCTTGTTTCATTTTTATTTTTATTTTATTTTTTACTGTAACCCAAACACAGAACTAAGAATCTACTGTGGCCACAAGTACTCATTAAGGCTGTTTTTTAGTTTAGTTTAGTTTTGCTTTGCTTTAAGAGCAAAATATATTTACTGGGGGGAAAAGCTTCTGTTTGAGAGACTAAAGGGTTTCCAAGTGGGTTGCCAAGAACCTTGCCTTTTCTAGGGATTTTCATAGAGCAAAACGACAAGTGAGGCAGGTTCAAAGTGGGAAAAAAAATGGGAAATCACAGGTGGGCATGAGGTGGGACAAAACTATGGTCAACCAGTAAGATTGCAAGTGTAATTGCTCAGTTAATATTGATTAAATGGGGATCAAATGGGGAAGCAAATTATGTAGCAAGCAGGCATGAAACAGAAAAAGGGCTCTTCCTGTAAGGGGTTGGGTCAGTTGTTCCTCCTAGCTTTCTCAAGGTGATTGATAGCTATTTAGAATATCAATCCTTGATGTTTATCCTCAGGAAGTGTGGGTGCATTTGGTTCATCTTTTGTGTTGAGGTTTGATCCTCAGTTGGAGGTGCCTGTCTCCTCCACAGTTACAAGGTATCCCATCTTGAGCTCTGGCTCCTTCCCTGGCCTAGCCCTGTCTGACTGCCCATATTTCTACTTAACTCAGCTGTCTGTAACATCCCCCCTCCCCGAAGAAGTACCCCAAAATGCTGTGAGGGAACAATGGGCGATGACTAACTGATGAAATCATTCTTTTTTTTTTTAGATACCAGGGTTTGAACTCATGACTTGTACTTGCCAGGTACTTGTGCTGCTGAGCTACACTCCTGGCCCCTGAAGTCATTCTTAACCAAGCCAATGAGAGATGCCCTTTCAAACTACTAAGCCACTAAAAGTAGGTAGGAACTACCACTCCTACCCAAAACTCCTACTTCAGACCACTCCTATGCCAAGACTCAGGATACATGGATTCAGACAATAGCTCTTCCCATACCTGCAAAGCAGAGTTCATGAAGCAGGTATTCCCCAGGTTTCCAAGTCCACAGAGACCAGGCTGGATATGAGAAGACGGTGGCTCCTGACAATTATACAAAGCTGAGAAGCCAGATCCACTGAAAAACACAACTCATGTCAGCAAAAAAAGCATGTGTGCAAGCTGCACACATGCCCTCAAATGCTTTTGGGGGCTCCACTGGGTCCTCTAGAACTCATGTCCAAGAACAGTCCCCTAATGTAAGTTCTTTCCTCTCCCCTGTGCAGCCCTCCAGACCTGCTCTTTTTGATATGACATATTATCAACTGGTAAATAAATCTTTAAGGTGAGAAATATTACTTGAATTTTCCTCTTCTGGGCTTTGGTAAGTGCTATTTTTATAGCCTTCTAAAAGGCTGTCTGCAGGTGACTTCAAGGAAGAACATTTAGATCACTGAGATCAAGAGTTTGCATCTGGAACCACCCACCAGACCACACCCAGCCTTGACTGGAAGTGAGCGTTTACATATAGTCTCTCAACTTTTATCTGTCTATGCCATGTGGCAGGCACTCCTGAAACTCCTGGAGAAAGAGTAATGGCCACCCAGAAGGGAAATAGAGCATTTGCATAGCTAAGAACCCTCCCCATGCAGCTGCTGTGGCATATGACCAGCCCATCCTTATACAAACAACTGTAGTGACACCCCCAGCTCCAGCCCCCATGACACAGGCTGTGGGAAACACCAGCTTGCAGGACAAGTAGAATTAGGCTGGAATTAGCAGAGAAACCATATGCAGCATGCTCCCGCAGGGAGCTCTAATCCCATGATACTTAACAAAGTGGATGAGCACTCTAGACAAAACTCAGAGAACAGGGATGCAAAGCATGAGTGCCTCTTACCCTCTGCTGACACCGGAACTGTGCACCCCAGAGGTGTTAGTGCTATCACCATTTGCAATGGGAGAGGCGGACACTGAGGAACAGGGACTTGCTGATGATTTTGGAGAGGTAGTAAAATTTCTGCTAGGTGCAGTGCTTGATCTGGGAGAAAGAAGTAGAAACAATGCTACTGACTTTTGCAAAGCGCAAGCCCTATTTAATGCCCTGGATCTCTTCTCAAAAAATAATATTCTCTGAGCCAGATAGAGCAGTGCATGCCTGTGATCACAGCACTTGGGAGGCTGAGGCAGAATAATCACCTTGAATGTGAGGGCAACCTGGGCTACAAAGTGAATTCAAGAGCAGCCTGAATCACAAAGCAAGATTCTATCTCAAAAAAAAAAAAAAAAAAAAAGATATTCTCTGAGGCTATTTAAAATAAACTGTAAAAATCTTCTTGTACTAATACTACAAGATAAACTATTTAAGTGAGAGTCAAGACATTAATTAGTCTTGCCAGCTCAGTGGCACAGTATCCCACCTGGCAAACACAAGGTCCTGAGTTTGATTCTCAGTACCAAAACAAACAAAAAAGACGTTAATCAGTCTTAAACCAGGAGTGGTGGTTCTCATCTATGGTCAGAACTTGGGAGACTGAGACAGGAGGATCACTGAAAGTTTAAGGCCAGTCTGGGCTACATAGAAAGACCCTATATCAAAACAAAAAAAAAAATTTTTTTTTAACTAGTCTTCCTGTCTCATTAGTTCACAGGGTCACACACTAAATGTTCCACTGTAACAAACCCCCAAAGACGGACCTTTCTGTTTTTATTTATATACAATAAGCTTCTCTGTATTTTAGGAGTTACACATAAAAGGCATACAAAAACGGCAATGAGATGACTTTCCCCAAAAATACTTCACACAAATTAAATATCTGGTTATAGAGATAGGTGTAGTAGCCCACACTATCATTTCAGCACTTGGGAGGTTGAGGCAGGAGGATCACTTCAAGATCAAGGTCAGCCTGGGCTACATATCAATAGTGATTTCGGTTAGTGCCCAAACTATATAGTCAGATCCTGTCTTTAAAAGCTAAAAACAAAAATAAATAATTAAATAAAAATAAATGAATAGCTGGCTAGGACACTAGAACAGGAAAATGTCAATTTAGTTTCATAGCCGGGGGTTTAGCTCAGCTATGTAAGTGCCTGCTTGGCAAACTCGACGTCGCGAGTTTAATTCCTGGCACCCCCCCCCAATTAGTTTCACAATGTTCTTCAAAGGGAATTATATTTCTTCATATTTGCCAAACACAAGCAACTTCACTGTTTCAAACTCATGTTTCAATACTTTTCACAGATTAATCTGTAGCGTAATCATCCCATATCTTAAATTGCTACCTATTTGATCAATTTATTGGTAGGTTAAAGAGTTATGAAGTAAAAAAAAAAAAGAGTTATGAAGCCAGCCAAACATGTTGGTACAAATCTTTAATCCCAGTACTCACGAGGCTGAGGCAGGAAGATCACAAGTGTGAACCCAACCTGGGCAATTTAGTAGTCTGTCTCAAAAAATAAAAGAGAGGCTGGGAGTATAGCTTAGTGTGAAGGTCCTGGGTTCAACCCCAAGTACCATAAATAAATAATAAACAAGGTATGCTGATGCATGCCTGTAATCCTAGCACTCAGAAGGCTGAGGCAGAAGGATCACTGTGAGTTTAGCTCAGGCTACAAAACAAGTTTAAGCTTGTCTCAAAAAATGTTCTTCTGACTCTGAAAAAAAAAGAATCTCTTAGATCCATTACTGCTGAGAAGCTTGACATCAGCTGGGCATGGTGTCACATACTTGTAATTCCAACACTCTTGCTGATGAAGCTGGAGGACTATAGGTTCCAACCCACTCTGGGCAACTGAGCAACAGTATTCTCAAAACAAGCAAACAAAGCCCTGGGGGGGGGGCAACAACAAAAAAACAAAGCCCCAGGGACACAGCCCAATGCAAAGATCCTGGAGTAAATCTCCAGCATGGGGAGAGGGGATTTATATTGCTCTGTTTTTTCATTCCTCTTTTCACCCGGTGCTAGGGTCTGAACCCAAGGCCTTTGCACTGAGCTGCATCCTCAACCCATTTTTATTTTGAGACATGGTCTCATTAAGTCCTAAATTGAACAGGCAGGGCTCAATCCACCTGACTCAGTAGCCTAGGGTGCTGAGGTTACAGGTAGATGTGTGCCATCATAACCAGCTATAAGTGGTCAGGTATAGTGTACATGTCTGCAATCCCAGCACTGGGGAGGCTGAGGCAGAGGATCACCATGAGTTCAAGCCACACTGGGCTACATAACAACACCGTATCTCCAAACAAACAAAAACACCCAACCACAAAACCAAATGAAATGCAAACACCAAATATAAGTGACCTTTTCTTTCAAAATGACTTGGAATTTTCATCTTTGTTATTAATTTCACTCTCTTATATAAACCTATGGGTTTTTTAAAATGTCATTTTATGTCATATTTGGCTTGCTTTTTGGGGATTGAGACAGGGTCCTGCCATTAGCTCATGCTGGCCTTAAACTCACTATGTAGCCCAGGTTGGCCTTTAACTTGTATCAATCCTTCTGCCTCAGCCTCTGAAGAGTTGGAATTACAGGGGTGCACCACCATGCTGGGCAATATAGAAATACTCTTATAGGGATACAAATTAATGTAGAAATACTAATACTCTCCATAGTACATGTCTATCATCTCCCCTCTTTATCCCTTCACAATGCCTTCTAGAATTTTTCCAACTTGACCTTCCAAGTTGTTCATTCAGTCTTCAGCTACAACCATTCTGCTGTTCAAGCTATGCTCTAAATTCTCTTTCCAAGTATACACACTTGTCCCTATTCATCATTTCAATAATATTCATCATGCTTATTTCATCTTCTTATGCTGACAAGAACTTTATTTGTTTTGCTTTGTTTTGAGGCAGGGTCTCACTATGTAGTCCAGGCTGGCCTTGAACTCTTTAAGTGATCTTCCTGCCTCATCTTCTTGGGTCCTGAGTTTACAGGCATACAACACCAGGCCCAGTGAGAGAACTTTATTATTTTCCACTTTTGCTGACTATCCTTGTCAGCCTCTGATTCTAACTCCCTGGGAGTCACCACGGACCACAACCTATTCCTCAACATACCATCCAACAGGGTCCTCCCTGTCTGGAGACAAAGCTGAAACTTCTCTCTTAGAAATCCCCATGTGCTGCTACTTCCTCACCCCCTACATCCCTTGTCCACCTTCCAATCACCCCCTCCCCAGTGGGCACAACAAATCCCTGTTGTCATAAACCAGCCCCACTTCTGCAGTGGAACTTCCGTCCCACACTCAAGCTCACACATTTACAGGTCCTGCACATCAGGAGTGGGCATCTCTTATGGGGACAGGAGGCACTATTCTATCTACCACAGCTATTTCTGTCATCTTGTCAGGAAATAGAACCCATGGTTTCTCACAACTAGAGTCCATGACTGGGTTTGCAGGGGTCTGTGAAACTCCAGAAAATATTGGCCCATCTTTTTTTTTTGTCTTCATCCATGTTTCTCAAGAGAGGCTTTACAGTTTCAGTTTTGAAAAGAGTTATGAGGCTGATCACTAGGAAACTGAAAGAAGAGAGCAGAGCTCACTACTCTCCCCATAAAGACTGAAGCAGACAAGAGGAAAATTCATCAATTCTTTCCTGTCCCTTCTAAAGATATGCACAATTCCATGCATTACATGAGTATCTCTGAAATATCTGTGGCCTGGGGTCCAAGTTTAGTAGCTGAAACAATTCCTCATCCAAGCTCCAAAGACAACAATGAATAACTGGCAGGGTGGGGTTGAATGAAATTATCACCTTTAAGTCATACAAGACCCCATGCCTCAGTCATTTTTTTTTTCCTGCAAAGCTTGACTAAGGTAAGGAAAGAAAAGAGTTCAACAAAACAGCCACCTCTTGGCAGAGCAAGCGGGTCAGATCCTGACCCCCTTTCTTCCTCCTCCTGTCATTCTCACAGGCAGAAGTTCTCAGCTTTGCTGAGACATCTGACAGGTTTCCTTTCCATGGGTGCCCCCCATGCTACTTACCAAAGGTTGGGGACTTCATCCCGACTCCAAATTCTGGGTATGAAACAGTGAGTTTCCCATTTGATTCACAACAATTTTCCTTAGTACAATTAACCACCTTAGGAAAAGTGTCTCTATGAGATCTGTGGACTCGACCACACAGGAGAAAAGGTTCACTTACTTTGACTGTGCGGTCTGCCTGGGCCATGTGCCATCTTCATTTTGGGGCTCAATTATTAGCACCTGAAAGGGGAAACCAAATGAGATGTCACCCACCACACTTCTGACATGCTACAGTGGTTTCTGATCACATGCCCTGGGTGGAGTTTCTTGCTTGGACTTGGCCTTGGCCTGGGCCCTCCTACCTGGCCTTGGTACAGCCCAGCATCCTGGATAGTGTTGTCCAGTTTGCTCAACTGCTCGTAGGTATTGCTCATGTATTTATTCCAAAGCCGGGTTTCACGCTCTGCAGGGATGTTAAAAAGCTTCCTCATTTCTTTCTCAATGGTTGCTAGGAAGAGGCAGAGACATCACTCAGGGATTTGGCTTTTTTAATGTGTGTATGTGTGTGTGTGCCAGGAATCAAACTCAGGACCTTGTCTGTGCTTGTCAGGTAGGAACTGTATCAGTGAGCTGTATCCCCTACCACAAGAATTTCTCAATACAAGGCTAAACACAGTGCGAATAAACCAGTACCTTCCTCCTCCCTTTTCAGATGTGCACAGGTACTGTGAAATGAAAGTTCTGACAGAAGTCAATCCCCCTGCCTTGCACTTGTATGACTGGAAAATGTCATTACGCTTCTCATGTAACATAGGTCTTATAGCAGAGAAGCAACATAGTGAAAAGGCAAGACTGGCGATGTAGCTCAGTGGGGAGCACATGGATGAGGCCCTGGGTTCAAGCCTGAGCATGGTGAGAAAAAGAAGTGAGAAAATTTCTCTTTGGAATTAAGACAGATGTGGCTTTATTTTTTTTCCCCTGAAACAGGTTCTCATTTTGCAGCCCATGCTGGCTTTGAACTCACTGTGACTCTCCTGCCTCAGCCTCCTGGTGCTGGGATTACAAGGCATGTGCCACCACGTCCATCTCATCTTTTTATGGCTTGAAAAACTAGCTATGCTGGGCCAGGGATTTAGCTCGGTGGCTTAAGCGCCTGCCTGGCAAGCTCGAGGTCGTGAGTTCGATCCCCGGTACCAAAAAAAAAAAAAAACTAGCTATGCTGCCAGTGAGGATCCTCACTGCATGTTGGCACTGCAGATTAGGGAACATGCTACTTACAAGCACCAAATGGGACAGTGGATTGGGGGTGACCATCTGTGCCTGGCTTCTGCCTTCAAACTGCACTACTTACTCGGAGACAATTCAAGAAATAAATGCGGTCATTCTCTTCCAAACTAACAAACAAAAACCTAGCTATACAGCTGGGCACGATGGCACACACCTATAATCCCAGCACTCTTGGAAGCTAAAGCAGGAAAATTGCAATTTTGAGCTCAGTCTGGCCAATTTAGCAAGACCCTGTCTGTCTCTTTCCCTCCATCTTTTCCTCTCCCTTCATGGTATTAAGCTACATACCCAGACATTTTTATTTTTTACTTTGAGACAGTCTCTAAATTCCCTAGGCAGACCTCAAACTTGTCAATTCTTTTGTCTCAGCCTCACAGAATGCTGGGATTATAGGTGTGTGCCATCATTTCCAGGTATAGGCCCTGTTTCTAAATAACAAGATTTTTAAAAGGCTAGGATACAGCTTGGTGAAAAAGCCCTGGATTCAATCCTGGGGGAGGGGGCAGGAGTGTTTGCTGTCACTTTCCTGTTGAGAATGTTGTGGTGGTAGTTTTGGATGTGTGCTGGGAATTGAACCCAAGTCACTACACACACTACTGCTACTAAACAATACCAGTCTCTTACTAGAACCTTTTACTAAGTTACTTTTTAACTTCTGACTCTGCTTTTCTTCCTACTACCGTATGACAAAGGGGCAAGGACCACACTCAGTGTTCTATAGAACAAAATTCCTAGACAAATCTCTCCACAAGAATTTCCTGGAGAACAGGTTCAGGGTCAACATGATCTGGGTAATAGGTCTGCAGAGAGTGCACAGCTTCCTTTCTACCAGCTACACTGCCCTACGGTCTCTTACAGCACACCCAGGACCCCAGCCTACTTGCTCACCGATGGTGTCTGCCTTGCTGAAATGGCAACTCAGCACATTGGTGGGGTCACTGTTCTCACAGAGCTTCAGTTCCAGCAAATACACCTCCACTTTGCAGTGCTTGACAAACAGGCCATGCTCCACAACCTGTAAACAAGAGGTACAGTGAAGGAGCAGGGCTTCATAACAAGCAGTCTTTTTTCTGTTCATTTTTTGGGTTTTTTGGTACTTGGAATCAAACTCAAGACCGTGCACTTGGTAGGCAGATGCTGTGCCACTGAGCTACATCCCTGGCTACACAGGCAGTCTTAGAAGCAACATATCCCAGTAGCAGCAAACAGCAGAAACTCACTATCATCAGTTTCCTTTGGTCATCAAGGGTTGAGAAATAACAGATTTTTTTTTAAGCACAGATTTTTAAAGATATCAGCATCTTCTCCAGAAAATTAAAAATCTTTTTTCTAGTCAGACATGGAGGTACACACCTATAATCCCAGCACTCAAGAGGCTGAGGCAAGAGGATCACCAAGAGTTTGAAACAAACCTGGCTTACATAGTGAGTTCAAGGCCAGTCTGAACTACAGAAGAGACTGTCTCAGAAAAACAACCAAAACTAAAAATTTTTTTCCACTTATTAGGACCTACCAAGGGCACTTGGTAGGCACTTGGTGGGACCATAGAAGAAAGTTTGTGCTTCAAACTCAACAAAGGTAAGCTCTAACTCCTCCTGAAAGTACATACCTGATTATATGAAAGAATTGCTGGGCTGGGGGGTACGGCCCAGTGGTAAAGCACTTGCCTGACATATGTAAAGCTCCAGGTTCAATCTCCAGCACCCCCCCAAATCCCACATACAAAAAGAGCAAAAAAGAAACTCCTAACTCATTAAAGAGCCACATTTATCCATGAAGTCAGATACTGCCCAGAAGGAAAGTCACTATTCACCTCAAATGCAAGACCATGATTACTCCCTTGAAGGATCTGTCTAATCAGAAGATTGAGAATATAGGCACAACCCCTGGCAATGATCTCATGTGGCAGCACCCTAGATGCAGGAGGACATATGTACAAGGTTAGCATACACCTAAAATTTTTCTTTTTTTGGTTATTTTTGAAACAGGGTTTCATTATGTAGTTCAGGCTGGCCTTAAGCTCACTTTGTAGCCCAGGCTGGTCTTGAAATCACAACGATTCTCCTGCTTCAGCCTCCTGAGTGCTGGGATTACAGGTATGCACCACCATGCCCAGCTACCCCCAAAATTTTTGATCCCTAACCATTTTTGGTTCAAACTAGAGAAAAAGACACTTCTGGCTTAAATAATGACTCAAAGAAACATGGTCTTAGGACTGCAGCACTCACCTCCTCTGCTAAAATGGAGAACATATATCAGCAGAGTGAGAAATTTACCTAGCATCAAAATATCAGCAGGCATATGGGCTCTTGTGATTCTCTTCTGGTAGGACAAACAACTATGGGAGATAAGGTGGTGTCTTCTTGTGAGTCCTGACTACCAGAGCTGCTAACAGCCCATGCCAGAGCCTGCCTTCCCAAAGAGGTTTTGTTAACCACTTGACTAAAGACTCTTAAACTCAAGGAGGAAAGTGTCAGAAAGGCAGTGAAGGTGGTTATGGTATCTGCAGTGTTTGTGATTCAGTCCAGGGCCTCACATGTGCTGGGCAAGCTCTTCACCACAGAACTCCATCCCAAGTCCTCAAATATTTTACAATAAACAAGAAGGGAATTAGGTGCAATGGCCCATACATACAATCCCAAGCTGGGCAACTCAGCAAGACACTGTCTCAAAATAAAAAAGTTGGGGATGTAGCTTAATGGTCCCTGGCTTCAAGTTCAAGTATTAGGAAGCCAGAGGGGCATTAGGGGAGCACTTAAACTAAATTGTTAGGGGGAAAATAGTATGTTATATATGTCCATTTGGTCCTCACAGTCTTCAAGAAAGCACCCACACACTGATGGTTGCATCCCAAACCAGTGGGCAGTGCCAAGGGCAGCTCATTCTAACACCGTCAGTGAGTAGCCTCACTCACCACATACAACCCAGATCCCTTAAGAGAGCCAAAACAAGGGCTCAGTCACCTACATTCAACCTCTTTTTTTTTTTTTTTTTTTTTTTGGTACCGGGGATCGAACTCACGACCTTACGCTTGCCAGGCAGGCGCTTAAGCCACTGAGCTAAATCCCCGGCCCTACATTCAACCTCTTAAACACGTTCATTTTCCTAGGAAACCAGCACAAGTCAAGCGTCCCCCAGAGATCACATACAGGGACTGACCAGCAAATGTGGCCAATCATATACTCACTTTCCTGACAATAGGCTGCTGGCCTTCTACGCAGCCATACCAATTCAGTAATTTGTTCCAGGCCTCAGCTGGGACCAATACATAGTCCAGCTCATCAATTAAGTGTTCTTTCAGGGTCTGACTCTCAGGATCTGGAAAAAGAAAATAGCACATTCTAAGCTGGACATGGGGGAACACACCTGTAATCCCAGCACTTGGGAGGGTGAGATGGCAGTACTGTTGTGGAGTTTGAGACCAGCCTGGGCTGTAAAGTGAGTTCAAGGGCAGCTCGAACAGCATAGTGAGACCCTGACTCAAAAAAGAAATGAAAGAAAAAAAGAAAGAAGCAAGCAAGCAAGCAACATATAACTCACTGCTCTTCCAAAAATGTTTGTTTCACATGATTTTTATATATTTTTCATCAACAACAAAGTGTTAGAGAGAAAAAAGTACAAACCTCAAAATTCTATACATTGACATAACAGAGCAGACTTCTGACTGGTGTTTGACCTTAGCCATGTTTTCCAAACATTTTATGAGGGACTCCTATTCCTTTTAATAATTAGTGAGAAAAGAAACTCAGGTATGGTGGTGCAAGACTGTAATCCTATCTACCCTGGAAGCTGGAGGGGGAGGATGGAAAGTTTGAGGCCAGACTTGACAACTTAGGGACTAAGAGATACCATGTCTAAAAATAAAAATAGAAATAGAAAAATAAAGATAAAGATAAAAATACAAGGCTAGGAACTTAGTACAGTGTAAAGGCCCCCAAACACAAATAAAAGTAAAAAGAGAATAAAAACATCCAATTTAAAGCACCTGCCTGACGAAGTCGTGAGTTCAATTCCAAGTACCAAAACAAAACAACAAAACAAGGAACTTAGAGAATGTGCTTAATATGCCACCATTCATTCCACAGCCACCTAAGAAGGTAACACATGGTGCTGGGGATTTAGCTCAGCGGCATAAGTGCCTGCCTTGCAAGCACATGGTCTGAGTTCAATCCCTGGTACCGATAAAAAAATAATAAAAAATAAGGTAACACACTCCTAGGATTTAAACTAGACATTCATGTTCTGAAATACACTCCATTAAAAATAAAGCCCAGGCAGCACTGTATTTTTTTTTTTTTTTTTTTTTTGGTGCCAGGGATTGAACTCATGACCTTGCATTTGCCAAGCAGGCACTTAGGCTGCTGAGCTAAAAAACCCCCAGCCCCCAGCACTGTATTTAAACTATGGATGGATCTGGGCATGGCAGCACATACCTGTAATCCCAGCACTTGGGAGGCTGAGGCAGGAGGATTATTGCAAGTTTGAGACCAGCCTGGGCTACAAAATGAGCTCAAAGCCAGCCTGAACTGCCTAGCGAGACCCTGTCTCAAAAAAAAACCACACATACACACACACACACATAAATAAAAATAAAAATAAAAATAAACTATGGATGGGGCCAGGGATTTAGCTAAGTGGCACAAGCTCCTGCCTGGCAAGCACAAGGTTGTGAGTTCAATCACTGATACTAAATAAACTAAAATAAACTATGGATAGGAATTTTCCCCATTCTTGGTTGTGCTATAGTACAAAAGAATTTCCGGTCCAGAATTCCTGGACAGTTGACTTGTCCCATTTTGTTGTTGCTTTGTGGAATTAAGGGACAGAACTTTGTTAGATTTTATTACCTAATAATAGTGATGAAAATTATTCCCCATTCAGGCAGAATTTAAGATCTTGTCTTTTTAAATAAAAATTTGTATAGTCGTAAACTGTGCATGTGCCAAAAATTTTTCATACTTCTGTAAGGGTGCTGTCCCTTTTAGAAAATACAGTAACTACAGAACTGGTTATATGAGTTAGATTTTCTAGATGTTTGAAAACAGGTGAAGAGGGCTGGGGATTTAGCTCAGTGGCCTAAGCATCTGCCTGGCAAGTGCAAGGTCGTGAGTTCAATCCAAGGTACCAAAAAAAAAAAAAAAAGAAAACAGGTGAAGAAGCCAGGGATATAGCTCAGCAACATAAGTGCCTGCCCGGCAAGTTCAAGGCCCTGAGTTCAATTCCCAGTACAAAAAAAAAAAAAGCTGGTTGTGGTGGCACATGCACTGAGAAGGCTGAGGCAGGAAGATCGTCATAAGTTCGAGGTCAGCCTGGGCTACAAAGTGAGTTCAAGGCCAGTTTGAACTGCATAGTGAGACTCTGTCTCAACAACAACAACAATAATAAACAGTTAATTCTGTTTTAAATCTATATACTTTTCTTGGGAGGCTACCTGACACTTTTATCTTTGTTTTCAAGTTGAGTTTTACCCAGTGAATTTGTACTACAGGTTAAGTATCCCCTATCTGAAATGCTTGTACAAGAATTCTGACTTTTTTTCCAGACTTTTGGATACTTCTATCTACATAATGAGATATTTTGCATAATAGGTCCCAAGTTTAAACATTAAATCCATTTGTTTCAAATTCTTAATATACACAGCCATTTGTTTCATACAGACTTTATACACACAGATAATTTTACACATTATTTTTAGTTTGTTTCACTTTTGGTTGCAACTCCTCACTTGAGGAAATTAAATTTGGGGCATAATGTCAGTATTGACAATTTTTCAGATTTTGGAGCATTTTGGATTTCGGATTTTCAGTCTGTACCTACTCTTAAAGTAAAATCTTCTTTTGTGGAGTTAAGGAATCAAACTCAGGCCTTGTACATGTAAGGGAACCACAAGGTACATGTCCAGCCCTTAAAAAAAGGCTTTGTTGGGCTGGGGATTTAGCTCAGTGGTGTAAGCACCTGCCTGGCAAGTGCAAGGTCATGAGTTCAATCCCCCGTATCAAAAAAAAGGCTTTGTTTTAAAAGCCTTCTTTATAGTAAAAACAAATGTTTGCTAATCAACACTGCAAAATAATATTAATATGATATAATGATATAATGGAGTAACTCTTAGTGTGAGGAATTCTCAGAATTGATGGCTTGTTTCACAATAAGATAACGAATTTCAAAAAAAAAAGAAATAAAAAATAAAAGATAATGAATCTCAAGCATTTAGAATTTTCTTTCAAAAAAAAGAATTTTCTTTCATAAATGTATTATCATTTACTGAATCCTACACTATTTCAGAAAAAAATTAAAAATAAATAAAAAATAAAAGTCAGGGGTGTAGCTCAGTGTGAAAGCCCTGGGTCTAGCACTCCCTGCCTTAAGGGAGGACCCAAGAAAAACTGATCAATATCCACCCTGGTGTCCCCTGCCAAGCCTGTGCCCATTAACACCCACTCTAAGAAAGTGGAAGTAGGGGCTGGGGATTTAGCTTAGGGGCATAAGCGTCTGTCTGGCAAGCGCTAGGTCATGAGTTCAATCCCTAGTACCAAAAAAATAAAAAAATAAAGGAAGTAACTGCTCTCTCCCAGACCAGTAAGTCATGAAACTGAATATGCAAACAGTATTCACAATAGTACAACTTCTCTGTAAGTCAAGTCAGACAACATAAAAACAAAAGAAAATAAAACCCAACCATATGTGGGGCTTCCTACTGTTCTCCGAATCGATTACACCCTATTCCATCAGGTCTTCCACCATTCTTAAGGACAAATTTCCAACCTGACTTAACTCCACCTTTTAGATTTCCAAGGAAGAAACTCAGCAGCTGTGGAAAAAAAGGGTACGTAGGTACCCGGATGAATGGATAAAGCAAATGTTGTATGTATGTATGTATGTGTGTGTGCAAATATATATTTGCTGGACTTGGTGATGCACACTCATTATCTCAGCACTCTGGGAGGCTGAGACAAGAGATCACAAGTTCAAGACCTGTCTGGGCAACTTTACTAACTTAGTGAGACCCTGTCTCTAAAAATAACAAAGGAGGGGCTGAGGATTTAGCTCAGTGACTTATGTGCCTGCCTGGCAAGTGTGAGGTCATGAGTTCAATTCCCGGCACCAAAAAAAAAAAAAAAAAAAAAGTAAAATTAACAAAGGAGCCGGGCATGGTGGTGTTTATCTATAATCCCAGCACTCAGGAGGATGAGGCAGGAGGATCTTTGTGAGTTTGAGATCAGCCTAAGCTACAAAGTGAGCTCAAGCCCAACATGAACTGCATAGTGAGACCCTGTCTCAAAAAGAAAAAAATAAATAATAAATCCTAGCATTCAGGAAGCTGAGGCAGGATTGTAGGAATTTGGGGCTAGCTTATGCTACACAATGAGTTCAAGGTCAGCCTGGACTACATAGTAAGATGTCTCATAATAAATAAATAAATAGCAAGCAGCTTAACTTCTTAAGGATTTCTAAAGACTACTATTATACATGCAAATTAAGGACACTTGTTTCTATCTCCTTATACCAGGAAAGACAGGTTCACAAGGTCCATGTCACAGATATATAAAACCCCAATCAGGTGTGGTGGCCTATGCCTGCAATCCCAGCACCGGGAGAATGAGTCAGGATTACTGAATTCTAGGTCAGCCTTCTACATTGCAAGACCCTATTCTGAGGGGAGAAAAGAAAAGCAACCCAGGCTATTACCCAGGTGATCATTCAGCTAAAAAAGCATACTTTACCTGAAAAGAGTCCAGAGTTGTCTATTGGTCCAGGAAATAGGTTATGTTCACCTACATTATACATATCCCAGCTATCAAAGCCCACATACTTCTTCCATTGCTTGAACCATCTGCTGTCAATAAGATACCTAGAAAGAAACAATTTATTACAGCAAAAAAGATTAGTTTCTATAGCTCCCCTTAACCTTTTGGGTTTCTTGAATCTTTTATGTTTCAGTGCTGGGAATTGGAACATGAGACCTCTGGCTTGGTAGGCAAGTGCTCTACCGCTAACCTACATGCCCAGCCACCTTAATCTTTATTATGATTTTTTTATCCTTGAGAATATTTAACCCCTATCATAAAATGCACTCCCAAACAAGGACCCCATACAGCACGGAAAGCTTGGCCTAAAAGCAGACATCCACTAAGTAGGACTATAGCCAGGCATGGTGGTACACACCTATAATCCCAGCTAGCATTTGGAAGTCTGAAGCAGGAAGACTGCCAAAGTCTTGAGGCCAGCCTGGGCTATATAGTAAGTTCAAGGTCAGCCTGAACTACATAGCAAGATCCTATTTCAAATAAATAAGTAAATAAACAAAAGAAGAAAGCTAATAAATAAAAGGAAGGAAACAGTTGCAAAATGCTTATTTAAGTTCGATCCCCAGCACCGGAAAAAAGAAAAAGAAAATGCTTATTTAATTGGGCATGGTGCAGAGAATCAAATTCAGGACCTTGTGCTTGCCAGGTAGGCCTAGACCATAATAATGATCTTCATGAATTATTTTTCCAGGTAGACAATTTGGTTACACTGCTTTGCTTAACATAAACAGTACTGATTTTTTTTCTCAAAATGGAATACCACCACCACCCAATTCAGTTATCCTTTGAGAACCAAACAAGATAGTATCCCAAAATAACCTGAATTTGGTGATGCATGCCTGTAATGCCTGTAGTCCAGAGGCTGAGGCAGAAGAATCTCAGTGAATTCAAGGGCACTCTGGCTTGATTTGGACTCAGCAATCAAGTACTCATCACAATGAGTTAAAGGTCAGCCTGGGCTACATTAGTGAGTCTGGGGCCAGCTCAAACCACAATGAGATCCTATCACAAAAAACAAACATCAAAAAAAAAAAAAAAACCATAAAAAATAATAAGCAAATCTAATTATACTTTAAAAGTATAAAAGATAAAAAAAAAGTATAAAACATATTTTACAGCCAAGACAGGGGCTGGCAATGTGACTCAATGGTGGAGCTCTTGTGTTGCATGCACAAGGCCCTGAGTTTGATTCCCCAGCACCATCACAAAAAAAAAAAAGAAAAAACTTTGCAGTAACTAAGAAAGAGAGGGAACTAAACTTCTGTGAGACAACAAAACACAATTATATTGGTGAGTACTTTAAATTCTTAAAGACATGTCAGAAGGTTCTGGCAGCTTCCCTGAAGCCAAAAAAATCCATAAAGACATCCAAATCTCTAAAATGCTGTTTTCCTTTCAAATCTCTTGACCAACACCATCCACACACTTTTACTGTGTGATTTTAATCTATTTTAAACGTATCTTGCTTTTACTTAGGTAGTTTTTTTGTTTTTTTTTTTTGGTCTTTTGTCGGTACCGGGGATCGAACTCACGACCGTGCACTTGCAAGGCAGGTGCTTATGTTGCTGAGCTAAATCCCCAGCTCCTACTTAGTATTCTTTATATATATCACCCCTTTGTAGAATAGGTTCCAAAATACTTCAGCTTGCTTTTCATAACTTGGCTACTCAAACACCATAAACAAAAGCCCGGTGTGGTGGCACAAGCCTGTAATCTCAATACTGAGGAGGCTGAAAGAGGAGGATTGCAGGGAGTTCAAGGACAGCCTGGGCTACATAGTAAGTTCAAGGCCAGCCTGAATTACAGTGACACTTGGTCTCAAAAAAAAAGGCTGGGGATGTAGCTCACTGTAAAGACCATCAGTTCAATCCCCAGTAGCAAAAAAAAAAAAAAAAAATTAAATCTCTCTCTCTATACACACACACACACACACACATATACATTACATGACCTACTCCTACTTCTGTTTCTTTTCCTTGCTTAAATTCAATGCAAATCCTAGCCCTAGCTTTCTACTACCACACAGTAACCCCGCAGAAACCTCTCCACTACTGCAAAGTACTGTCTTTTCTACTGTATCTATTAGAAGGCCTCAAATCTCTCGCCTTTGTTTTTCTAACGCTTAACTTTGAATTTTCTGTCTTGCTCCAGGCTCTAGGCTGCCCTTCTCTCCGACTTCTACACATTGCTGCCACAATTACTTCTGCCATTTCCAACCAAACTAATCTGGGGCTTTCACAATTTGTTCAGCTTCGGACCTTGACTCCTGTTCTGCAATTTACAAGTTACAAAGTATCTACTTCTAACCTTCATCTCAAAGCACCGAAGGTGGTAAACCACAAACTGCTACCCTGGTTTTAACAGTAAGGAACGGAGGGGATCTGGACAGCTTCGCCCAAGGTCATACAGCGAGTCCTCTTCTCAGGGTGGCCTAAACACTCCTTTTTCCACATCCTACAGTCCCCTCCCCGCCAGTCGGCCGGGCCCCAAGGACTCCGAATGGGCCGATGACGCTCCAGTGCCACCGCGTAGTCGTAGGTCCCTCAGGGTTCCTCTCCTGAGGGGCAGGTGTCAGGCCACTCTATCGCGGTCACAGACACCGCTCCCGCCCGGCCCCTAACCCAGCCAAGAAAGGTGGGCCTGGCTCAGGGGCCAGAACCACTGCTCCCGACTCGGAGAGGCGCAGGGCGGGTCAGGTGCTCACCACTGCGCCCCCCGCTGAAGCGTAGTTCTCAGCAAAGCGCCGAGCTCGGACTTCTGGGTCTCCACATCCGGTCGCTCACTGCAGTCCCGGCCTTCCGCCATCTCGTCCACCGCCCCGGCCCAGCCGGCCCGGACATCCGCCGCGCCCACGCACGCACGCACGCACACGACGCTGCCGTGCGCGCGCCCTGCCGGGCCCGAGCCTGAGCCTCTCCCGCCTGCTGCTGTAGCCTTCTCCCCTCCCTCGCGCGCAGCCTCCCCGCCTATACACCGCCTAGCCCAGAGGCTCGTGGAGCAGTGGCCAGAGTAGACAAGCGGCCACCGCTCCCTACGCATCACACCGCGAGGGCTCCCCGCTGCCTGCCGGTGCTCAAGGTGGTATCCACGAAGGGCTCCGAGGCTTACCTAGCCCGCGATCTCAGGGGCTCCGGCCGCAGGCCCTTCAGCTTCTCATCCTCTCCATCTGGGCCTGCACCGAGGCGGGGCGCTAGGTCCTAGAATTCGCTTTACTCGTCCTCACTCTTTGTCTTTCCACTTTCAGCTGGAGGCCTTAGGCAAGTCCTTTGCAACCCGTATAGTGACATCGGATTCCTGCCCCGCAGCTCTACTGAGATGTGGAGCGCCCAGTGCGCCGACACGTGGGCCTGGGTCTCAATGGTTTGGTCTGGTTACTGTAGTAATCTCCAAAAGTCTGGACCTAGCATAGTTGCGCCTGAGGCAGAGTCAACCTGCCCTGCCCTGCACAGGGAGCTCCGTGCCTGATAGTGGTGGTGGCGGCGGCGGCGGCGGCGGCGAGAGAACCAGAGCCACTGTTTGAGAGGGAACCGGTACTCTTTAAGTGCACAAGCATCTGGATGTGTTCCTGGCACAAGATACAATGGCCTCAGTGCCTTCCTGGCAAGCGCAAGGTCCTGAGTTTGATTCCCAGTACAAAAAAAAAAAGATACAGTGCCTTGAATCCTAAGATTTTCACTCTGCCCTGAATACTCAGTCCTCCTCCTGAAGAGAAAAGTCAGGATACAGCAGGGAAGCAGCCAGGCATCTGGCATAGGTGAGTCTCTAAACTTATCTGTCTAGCAGTTTCTACTCTCAAAGAAAAATAAGGCAAAAATTCGGTTTCTGAAGTTAAGAATGTGGCCCAGTGCTACAGCACTTGAGACCCTAGGTTGGATCCCCAGAGGAAACAAAACAAAAAAGTTTCTGTTCTCTGAATCCGCAAATCAGCACAGTACCAAGCAGTGTGAAGTGCCATTAAAGAGTAAACCAAGCGGGGCATCCTGGCACACATTTGTAATCCCAGCACTCAGGAGGCTGAGCTTGGAAGATCCCAGTGAGTTCAAGACCAGCCTAAGTATAAATCGAGGCCTTGTCCAAAAAAAAGGTAATAATTAATAAAGAGTGTAAACCAAAGTCCACAGGAATGCCAGGCACAAACCTAGCTGTAAAAGGAAGACTTTTGACTTGAGTAGCATTTGAGTGTAGTCTTGGAGAGCATGGAGACATACTCCGTATTACAGGAGGGAATAAAAGAGTATTTTGGAAACAGGATGAGATTCAAGGATGGGGATTAGACCAATTGATCTGGGAATAGACTACCGAGAACCTGAGGGAATCTAAAGCCAGGAAAGAGACTAGAAAGCCACATGATTTGCTTTAAATGGCAGGCAGGCCTGGGAGATATTGAAGCAAGGGCAAAATACTTGAAGTTACTTAAAACTTCCCAGTATAGCCTTGACAGATCAATTAGGAACCACTTCTGTAGTTGGGAAGGAGAAGATGAGAAGTAGGTGAGCCTGTTCTGTGTGGGGGCAGGAAGGGAGCTGGCCCTGCAAAGTTATGGTAGGTCATTTGAGCAATTTTTTTTATGTTGGGTTTTGGCTAATTGAAATTAATTTGCTGGATAAAGAAAATGTGGTATTTGTACCTACTGGAGTACTACTCTGCTATAAAGGTAAATTTGAGTCATTTGTAAGAAAATAGATATACCTGAAGTTCATACTGTTAAGTGAAATAAAGCAGACACATAAGCTTAAGTATTGTATAGTTTCTCTAATATGAGAAACCCAAAGTACAAATAATTTTTTAAAAACCAGCTAGGCAGAAGGATCATCATTAGTTTGAAGCCAGTCTGGCCTATGTATCCAGTTCAAGACCAGCTTGAACTACTTAGACTTTGTCTCAAAAAACCAAAAGGGAGTAAAGTAATATAAAAAATAAAAAGCTGAGTGTGGTGGTACATGTTGATAATCTTAGCACTTAGGAGGCCAGAGCAGGAGGATCAATCCAAACTGATCCAGCCTAGGCCACACAGTAAGTAACAAGGCCAGCCTGAACTAGTGAGACCCTGTCTCAAAAAAAAAAAAAAAAAACAAAAAACCAAAAAACGGGCATTGTGGTGCACACCTATAATCCCAGCACCCAGGAGGCAGAAGGATAGTTGCAAATTCAAAACCAAAGTGGGCTATCAAGTGAGCTCAAGGCCAGCCTAAACTGCATATGGAGACCGTCTCTCAAAATGACAACAAACAAAACAACAAAAACAAACCAAACAAAAATAAAGATAGACAATAGGAAACAAATGAGGCCTGGACTTGACCCACTCTGAGATGCTTCTGCAGTTAGGGAGATAAGCAGGACAAGCCCTCTTCTGTGAAAGTTCTTGGAAACTGCTGAAAATATTATCAAATAGTTATTTGTAGAAAAATTTGGTTACCAGCATTAATTTAGAACCTACCTTTAAAGGGTATCTGGTTTCCTAGCTGGGCATGGTGGCACATGCCTGTAATCCCAGCACTTGGGAGGCTGAGGCAAAAAGATCATTGTGAGTTTGAGACCAGCCTGGGCTACAAAGGGGGCTCAAGGCTAGCCTCAACTGCACAGTGAGACCCTTTCTCAAACAAGAAAAAAAAAGGGACTTCTAGTTCCCATTTTGTTTATGAGTTTCTTCTACCATTTATGGCAGTCTTAAGGAAGTAGGGCAGGACCTCAATACTACTAGAAAGGAGGACAAAACCTAATTATAAAAGTAAAAATGTGGAAATATTTTTAAGCCAGGAACAGTTTTTTTTTTATTTTTTTTTTTTTTTTTTTATTGGGAATGGAACTCAGGACCTCACACTTGCCAGGCAGGTACTGCACAACTGAGCTAAATCCCCAGCCCCATTTTTTTTTTTTTGTCTTTTTGAGATAGGGTCTTGCTAATATCTCACCTTTATTTCTGTCTTTTTCTTTTTCTTTCTTATTTTGTTTTGTTTTTGGTATGGGGATCAAACACCACACTTTTCAAACAAAGATTTTTCTCACCATCCCACTCCCAATAGATCAGTGCCTAAGGTAAGGCAGACATCCTGTAAACTGGTTGGCCAACTGGTTGGGTTTTTAGTGCAGGCCCAGGTATGTGAAAACATACTCTTCTAGCATATTCAGTGCTTGTAATAATAACAGAAAATTCAGCCAAGGATATAGCTCAGTGGCACAGAGCCTGCCTAGTAAGTGCAAGGTCCTGAGTTCGAGTCCTGTTAGCAAAAATAAAAAATAAAAAACCCCAGAAAATTCAGAGTAATATGACAGAGACCATAGCCTGCTTTTTCCTTTTTTCCCCTTTTTTTTTTTTTTTTTTTTTTT
>PVJX010027184.1:7559-25201 GCA_004027295.1 Dolichotis patagonum | reverse complement strand
CAAAGCTATTATAATAAAATCAACATGGTACTGGAATAAAAACAGACCTGAAGATCAATGGAATAGATTGGAAGATACAACCACAACCACAAACTCACTCAACCACCTTATCTTTGATAAAGGGGCCAAACATGCTCGCTGGAAGAACAGTCTCTTTAGCAAATGGTGCTGGAAAAATTGGCTATCTATATGCAGAAGACTAAATCTAGACCCATGCCTATCATCATGTACTAAACTAAAATCTAAATGAATCAAAGATCTCAATCTTAAAACAGAAACACTAAATCTGTTGGAAGACAAAGTAGGTAAAAATCTCAAAGATATATAGGGGTAGGTAGAGAATTTATGAACAAGAATCAAACCACACAGGAAATACTTCCCAGAATCAATAACTGGGACCATATCTTATTAAAGAGTTTCTGCATGTCAAAAGAGATTTCCAGCAGAGTGAAAACAAAACCCACAAATTCGGAAAAAATCTTAATGAACTGTCCCTCAGACCAAAGGACTTCTGTCTAGAACGTATAAAGAATTTTAAAAAATCAGACCCTTGAAATGCAAAGACCCAATCCAAAAATGGGCATCTGAAATGAATACATAGTTCTCAGGTGAAGAAATATGAATGGCAAATAAGTACATGAAAAAATGTTCATCATCATTAGTCATGAGAGAAATGCAAATTAAAACCACACTGAGATTCCATCTCACCCCAGAAAGAATGGCCAAGATAAAAAAAAAAAAAAACTACCAACAACAAATACTGGAGAGGCTGTGGGGGAAAAGGAACTCTTCTGCACTGTTGATGGGAGTGTAGACTGGTGCAACCACTGTGGAGGTCAGTCTGGAGATTCCTCAAAAACTGGGTTGGGAAGTCCCATTTGGCCCAGCTATTCCACTTCTGGGCATATTCCCAGAAGGACTGCAGACATCATACCACAGTGATATATGTGCACCAATGTTTATAGCAGCACAATTTGTAGCAGCCAGATCTTGGAAACAACCTAAGTGCCCATCAACTGAGGAATGGATAAAAAAGTTGTGGCATTTTTATACAATGGAGTACTACACAGCTATGAAGAATAATCACATTGAGATATTTATAAATAAATTGACACAACTTGAGACCATACTCATAAGCAAAATAAATCAAACTGACATGTGGAAATACCATATAGTCTCCCTAGTATGAGAGTTGGTAAGAGTATATAAGATTTTATGGTAATCATCATTTCCCATTTCATTGCTTTAAGGCTTTCAATGTTTTCATTCATCAGTTGGAATGGTTTTATTCTGTTTTGTTTGAGTTTATTATGCAAGATGGTATGAACAGTGGTTTTGAAGAAAACAAAACATTATGGCAGCCATTGCTGATTTAATATCATCTTGCTTAGAAGTCCTACCATGCTTCTACGCTCCTATTACTATCACTTCTATCATGTTGTGTCTTATTGGGATTTTAATATATGTGATAGTATAAACAAATTTTTATTGAAAATGAGATATTATAGTAGCCATTGATCATTTCTGTTATTCAGTTCAGAATGTCCTGTAATTCTTTCATTCTTTTGAATGGTTTTATACTATTTTGTTATGTTTGATATTGTATTTGAAACTATGCTCAACTGTAGCAGAGAAAGAGATATTTTGATAGCTATTGTTAATATCCAATTGTCTTATTGTAAAGTGCTGTGTTGCTTATGTTGTTCTGTTCTGATCTGCTTTGTTCTGCCCTCTTTTGTTTTATTCTCTTTAAAATAAAAAAAGAAAAGAAAAAAGAATGAACCCTCCTGCGTGGTTGGTGGAAATGCAAATTAATACAACCATTTATGGAAATCAGTATGGAGATTTCCCAAAGAACTGAAATTAGAAATCCCCTAAGACCTCACTCTCCCCTTGCTAGGTATCTTCACCCAAAGAGCTTAAGACTTCATACTACAGTGATACATTTACACTAATGTTTATAGCAGCACACTTCAGAATAGCTAAATCTTGATAGTAACCATCAACAAATGATTGCATAAAGACAATGTGATAAAGAATGACACATTTGAGGCATTTGTAGGAAAATGGATGCACCTGGAAAAATACTACTTTGAGTGAAAAAACTGGACACACAAACTTATATATTCCATTGTGTCTCTCATTTGTGTGATGCAAAGTACAAACAAAGGAAATGATAAAGATGGGTAGAAAGGGACAGAGGGATGGATCTTTGCAATAGGGAAGTAGTCCAAGGGAACAAGGATGAGGAATAAGGAAGAGAGAAGGGAAAGGGGAAATAAGAATAAAGATAAACCATGTACAGGAACCAAATTAGTGTAAACTCAATTAGTGTAAAATCATGTACAGGAGCCAAACTAGTGTAAACCCAATTAGTGTAAAACCATAACTGAACTAAGACAAATAACATCAACAAGTATGAAAAGAGGGATAGAACTAGGAGGATGGCCAGGGGGAGGGAAGGACGCTAAAGGAAAAGAAACAAACTGTAACACATACACATAACCACTCCCCAAGGTGACTGTAAACTGCATGAATTGCAAACATGTACTAATAAAAAAAATTTAAAAAAACAAAAGTAATCACTTTCCCATGTACAAGCAGTAAGTATAGATTGAAATTAAAAACACTGTGCTATTTACATTAATTCTCACTCTAACCATGTTGTAAGGTAGAACTTCATGAGCGGCGATTAGTCTCTGAGACAGAGGGAAAAGATTAGTGCTGCTGTGGTAGAAATGAGCTCATTATTACAGGAGTGGGGTTATAAGAAGGGGCTTCACAACCCCTGCTCCCATCTTTGCACTTCCACATCATCAAACCTGGTGTAACAAGAAGTCCTTCACCAGGTACAAGCCTCTCTTGAACTTTTCAGCATCTGGAATTGTGAGAAATAAATTTCTGTTCATTGTAAATTATCAAGTTGGTGCCATTCTGTTTATAGCAACATGAAATGTCCTAGCACAGTGGTAGAGGATATGCCGCTGTGGAGGCAAGGGATAAATGAAAAATATTCTGTCTTCCACCCAATATTTACAGTGAACCTAAAGCTGCTCTAAGACATAAGTCAAATAAGTAAACAGACACTTTTTAAAACAAGATACACATAAAATATGTAAGTTATTGTGAACTATAGCCTACCCACTCTGCCCAGACATTTTCACTATACCTTGTATCTATTTAATAAATCAATAATTGTACATAAATATGTACAATAAAAAAGAATGAATTAAAAATTATTTTTAAAAGTGATAAAAGAGATGTCCACATCCTAACCTGTGGAATACAAATGTAAATTTATTTGGAAATTTGGCAGATATAGTTAATTTATAATCTCAAGATGAGGTCATCCTAGATAAGAGGGCCCTAAATCCAACGACAAGTGCTTGTTTATAAGAAATAGAAAAAAAGACATTGACACAGAGGCAATGGTTAGCTGAAGACAAAATAAAAATTGAAATATTACAGCACAGGAAATGCTTGGGGCTGTCAGAATTTGGAAGAACACTGAAGCATTCTTTCCTAGAGGCTTTGGAAGGTGTACAGTGACATAACACCTGCATTTCAAACATCCCCAGAACTGTTAGAAAATAAAATTTCTGTTATTTGAAGACACCAAGTTTATAACTTTTGCACCTGCCACATAAAGTTTACACACCACTGTAGTAAAACAACATGAATTAGGCAAGTTACAAAGACTCAAGTTTCCCTTTTCTTTGTATGCAGTTACAATCCTATACTGTCTTCAAAGCCAGCGATTCTCGCATTGCATCTGTCTAACACTGTTTCCATTATCACATTTCCTTCCCCAATTCTCCTGCCTTCCTCTTTTGATGAATACCTTGAAATTCCAATAAGCTCACCTGTCTAATGCAATACAATTTCTTTATCTCAAGAGCCTTGATTTAACTACAACTACAAAGTCCCTTTCAAGTGCAAGTTAACATGTAGAGTAGGCATGGCTCCAGGAATTAGGATGACTACACCTTCAGGGTGGAACAGTGTATCTGCCACACATGGGTGAATCAGTACTCACAGACAAATCTAACACACAACTAGATGACAAGAACCATCAAAAACCACACAAAATTAGAGCAAGAGTTAGAGATACAATCAGCAATAACTATGACATTTACATAGCACCAGCATTATACAAAAGAAACAGAAGAAAATAGGCTGTCCGATAAACCTGAGAATGGGATCTCCAAAATCCTCCCTCCATGCTCCCTGGAAGGCCAACAGGCCAACCTAGGAGTAGTAGCTAAACTGGAAGAGTTTTATTTTCAGGTTAAATTCAAAAAATATACAACAAATAGTGAAGAAGCTAAGTTCATCTAGGCTTTATGTACTCTAAAAACTAAAAAAGTGAAATATGCATTCATATTAAAACCCAGCAAGGAGGAGAAACCCCTAAGAATCTATTCATATAGAGTAAGACAGGGAAATGAGAGCACAAAGAATTTCTTGTATAGAGGAAAAGAATCTCAGAAACATGTGGCCATTTATCAATCATTTTGTGAAAACAACTGAGGAGGAAGCCCTCAAGCCACGATGTTTGAAAAACTATTTTGGCCCATCCCACCATCCTGAAAATACAGAAAAGCTCATTTCACTTAAAATGAGCCACAAACAAGGATTGTGGTCCAATCCCATAAAACATTATAATTTTAAAGAAAGGAAATAAAGAGCAGAATAAAATCCTTTCAAACAACAAAAGCACTCCAAAAGGTCATGTCTATAAAACAGATGAAAATTGTAACCTAATATTTCAAATTAGCTAGAAATCAATTAAGGAAATGATGGCAACACTGAAAGAATAGCATATATCATACTTTAAAATCTTAGAGAAGAGGACATAGAACTCAAAAAGTATTAGAAATAAAAGAATGTATAATTTGAGTTATTAAGACTAATGTATCTAGAAATGTGCAGAAAGTCTCTCTTAAGTTTTCATCTGAAAACTAATCATCCCATTCATGTAAGAAAACTGCCCAAACCAAGGAACGAACCACCTAAAAGGACTGGAAGACTCTTGAAGAAGAGTCTTGGAACTCTTGGAAATTATTCCAATTCCCACAAACCAGCATTGAGAACTTAATCTACAGTGCATTTGGTAGAGTACTCAAAAAACTGTTGCCATATTACTGGGGAAAAAGTAACTCTGCACTAAATGCTGCCCAGATTCTATAAAAAATAAAATGAAATGAAATCAGAACTAGAAAGGATAAAACTGTTTCCAAGAATTTAAGTGGTGTCACAGAACAAGAGGTAAAAATATTTGTAATAGTATAAAAATAACTAGGACACAAAACAATAAAATTTACAGTTATTTGCCATCTGATCAAAGTTACCAAAAAAGGGAAGTTAAAGATGACCTGAACAGGGTGAAAAATCAAGCAAAACTGACCCAGCAATGACATAGTCTATAGGCAAAGATACTGAAATAAGTATTATCCAGTGATATATATCAAGTGACAGTCACTTGCTTAATTATTGGCAAATACTGAGAATGTTGAAGCCAATTATTAAAAGTACCCATTATTTTAAATTAAATAATATACCTGGACTTGATGGTGCATGCCTGCAATTCCAGCAGTTGGGAGGCTGAGGCAGGAGTATTGCCATGAGTTTGAGGCCAGCTTGGACTACATAGTAAGTTCAAAGACTAGTTTTGGACTATATGGTGAAACCCTGTCTCAAAGAAACAAAAAAATTAAATAATACGAATTTATGATTAATTTATATTTAAAACAAAAGTAGTAAATATTATCACTCATCATGTGCAAATCATTTTACTACATTACAGTGTAACCTGCACTTCTGAGGTTATTTAAGGTCCTTGTATCTGCAAGATAAAGATACTATGTAATAGTGTGACCTTCTCTTACATCTCTTCCCAAATGTGCATTCAATGATGAAATGTCAGCAACATTAAATCAGTCAGAGGATCATTTAAAGCACAGGTATTGTGATGAATCAGGGCTATGTTATTTTCTTTTACCAAGGAGACAGTTGTTAACCATTCACTAGTGCAGTATAAATTACAAATATGTTCTGACCAGTGTGGTAGCATACACCTGTAATTCCAGCACTCAGGAGGTTGAAGCAGGACGATCAACGTGGGTCTGAGGCCAGCCAGGGTTACATAGTGAGTTCAAGAGCAGCCTGAATTACATAGTGAGATTTTGCCTCAAAAAAATTATAACCCTGCTTTCTACACTCAATAAGCTGAAAGACATATGGAATATATTATGTAGAGACATGGAAAATATACATAATACTTCTGAGGATGGGGAGTCACTGGGTGAATTTGAAAGTACATTAGACTTCAAAGAAAGAAAGATTAGTGAACAGGAAAGTAAAGCAATGGAAATATGCACAATAAAAAATGTAGAGAAGAGATTTTGAAAACAATAAATACAGTATCCATGAGTTTTAGGACAACTTCAAGTGAACTAAGATATGTGTAGATCAAGTCCCCAGATAAAATAAAGTGAAGAAACAAAAAAATTTTTGAGAAAAACAGTGGCCAAAAATTGTCTAAATTTGTTAAAAAGTGAAACTTACAAGTCAGAGACTCTCAACATACTCCAAGTGCATGAACCATTAAGAAAACTGTACCGCCTGGTAAGTGGCTGTGGTCTGGCAAGCCGTGGCCACCCCAGGGCAAGAAGCAAGAAGCAAGAAGCAACAGCGTTTCCTGAGATCTGGGCTAAGATGGAACTTAGGGCACTGAGCAAACCAGCAACCAGCCTGCTGCCTACTGGGGCATGGGCTGAGAATCAAACATATCATACCCCCCACCCCATTAGCAAGTGGGATCCAGGGATCTGGGTATCTCTTGGGAGGTTGACTGTATGTAATGCAGCAAGTAGGGGAATTTCCTTCTACTACCTCTTTGAAGGCAGATATATTTATCACCATTTTGCTTTATCCTGATTAATGGTATTGCTCTATTCAATATTCTGTTTTGATGAGTTCTATAATATTGTGTATTTCTTTGATTTGTCTATACCTGATTGAAAGAACAACTATTGTGAAGATAACCAGATATACAATTGTGTCTATTACTGTTGTCCCGGTGACCTGCTGTGATATTCTGTACCTATTTCACTACACTGTCTCAGTTGGCTTGATTCCATCCTGTTCTGTTGTACATTACTACCCCCAAGGTAATAAAAAATTAAATAAAAAAATAGAACATGAGAAAACAAGGTAACAAAATACCTCCAAAAATTCCCAACTCCATCAAAGCTGATCCATATGACATGGATGACGAGAAACTCAAAAACAAAACAACAGAATTATATAAGTTGATTAAAAAGGAAATAACAACAACAAAACAGATCAGTATGACACTGAGAAAGCTGAAACATGATATAGCTAAACAAATAATGTACTTAAAAAGCAAAAGGAGGAAAACAAAGTGCTCTAAAGGATATAACTGCATGTATGTTTAAGTGTGTACGATTGATAACCGTATTACCAAGTTTTTGTTGGATCATTAAACAGAACTGTTTGCAGCCTCACTGTTTGAATGTCCACTTTATATGCTTTAATTTTGTAACATGAACAACTATTTCTAAGAGGACAATATGTAATTTATCAACTAGTGATTTCTTACTTTTTTTTGAAATTCTGTATTATTTCTACCTTTTTTCTGTTTTGCTTTTTTTTTCTCTTTAAATAAAATTTAAAAAAAAGAAAAGAAAACTGTACTGAGGCACACCATAATCAAACTGTTTAAATCCAGAAATGAAGATAAAATCTTAAATGTGGCCACACAAACATGGCACATTCTAAACAAACTGACGTCAGAAATAATGTAGGTTAGACAACAATAAAGTGATATCTTTAAAGAACTGAGAAAAAAACTTTTAATCTACAATTCTTAAGCTAATAAAAATATGTTTCAAAACAAAATGTGAGGTAACTATATTTTCAAGTATTTTTTAAAGGCTAAAAGAATTCATCACCAACAGATTATACTATAAAAACTGTTAAAAGTCCTACAGTCATAAGGGAAATGATAAAGATTTACGGATGCTTTAAATGGTAGCTTGTTGATAAATATATAAGACTACCTTAATCTTTATTTAAATTTCCTTAAAATGTCATTGAAAGTTTAACTTAAAAGGATAATGGTGTGTCCAATAAACAATATAACATATATAGAAGCAAAATAAATGCAAACAACAGCAGAATCACAGCAGGAAAAAAAATCATAGGAGGGAAAATATGGAAGTGTACTTCCCTCCCCCACTTTGGAACTGTGATTGAACTCACAACGTTGCACTTGCCAGGTAGGCACTTATGCTGCAGAGCTAAATCCTCAGCCCCTAAAAATGTGCTTTTTAAAGTTCTGATATTGTATATAATGTAGTATAAAACCACTTGAAGGTGAAAAGTTATATGCTGTAAATTCTAAATCAGTCTAAGAAACAAAATAAACCAGGAAAGGAAAGAAAAAAAATTATAGATAAGAAACAAACAAAGATTAAATAGAAACATAAAAAGTTAATCCAAAATATGGCAGAAAAGAGAACAGAGACAAAACTGGACAACAGAAAATGCATAGAAATCAATACCCAGCTTACCCCAAGAGTCACTGTACTATAAATTATAAATAAATACTTTAATATAAAGATAAATATTTGGGGCTGGGGATTTAACTCAGCAGCATAAGCGCCTGCCTTGCAAGGGTGCAGTTGTGAGCTCAATCCCTGGTACCAAAAATAAAAACAAAGATAAATATTATCAAATGGGATAAAAAGACTCTAATACTTGCTATCTATATGAAATCCATTTTAAAAATAAAGATACCAACAGGTCAAAAATAAAAGAATGAAAAGAAAAATTACAAAGTATGCTAATACTAACCAAAAGAAAGATGGAATACCTACACCAATATCAGACCAGGTTGTGTTGAGGAGAACATTACCAGGGGGACAAAGCCTTAATCATAATGATAAAGAGATCATTCATAAAAGGGCCAATAGTGCACAATTATATATTAATAACAGTTTTATAATTAATGTAGCAAAGCCAATAGAACTGAAAAGTTAACAGTGACAGAGACTTCAACAGTTTTAATAATTGAATTGACACATTTAACAAGTATATGGAAAACTTAAGTGACATTTAAACTGATAAGACCTAATTGGCACTTAGAAAACACTTAAAACAACTCCACACACATTCCCTGTGCCTTCAGCTGTGCACATCACACACACACACACACACACACACACACACACGCACCAGTCATAATTGAGCCATTAAGTTAGACTACATGCAAAAGAACTCAAATCAAAGTATGCTCTCATACAGCAAAGGAACTAATTAAAAATAAAACATGATCTATATGAGAAACTATCTAAACAAACTAAAGACCAAAAAAGTAGTCAAAAGAAGAATTAGGAAGTGTTTTAAACTGTATGACAGTGAGGGCTAGGAATTTAGCTTAGTGGCATAAAAGCCTGCCTGGCAAACATGAGGTCATGAGTTCAATCCCTGATACCAAATAAATAAATAAATAAATAATAAAATAATTTTTAAAAAATAAAAAAATGAAATGTATGACAGTGGAAAAAAATCTCAAAATCTATGGGATACAATCAAATAGGTGTTGGAAAGACATTCTACAGCAATAAATACCTTTACTAGAAAACTATAAAGGTTTCAAGTAAATGACTGCAGTTTTCACTTTAACTTGACAAATTATAAACATATCCAAATAATCCCATTATATGCATAATAATTAATAAAAAGATTAGAATTAAATCTAATGCTGTTTGTAAGAGAAAACAATAGAGAAAATCAGTTAAATAAAAAGTACTTCAAGATGAAAAAATAAAATTTATTAACTTCTAGCCAGACTGATAAGGAAAATAAGAGAGAAGCAAGTCTCAATATCAGATGTGAGAGAGATGACATCACTACAGGATCTAAAAATATTAAGGCAGCTGGGAATATGAACAACCGTATACAAGTAAATTCAGTAAGTTAGATGGCACTGAGTAATTTTTTTGAAAGATACAAACTTACTGTTTATATGGGAAGAAATAAATAAATTTAACAATATATGTCTACTTTAAAAATTGAATCTGTATTTTTCACCTATTTACAAGGAAAACTCCAGCCTAATTGCTTTCACTGATGATTTCCTTCAAATATTTAAGGAAGAAATAATGCCAAATTCATACAAACTCTTCCAGATAACTGAAGAGAATACTCTCAGTTTATTAAATGAGACCTAGATTACCCTGATTCCAAACCTAGACAAAAACATTTTTTAAAAAAAAGTAAATTATAGACAGATATCTATCATGCACATAGCTGCTAAAATTCTAAACAGCTTTATCAAATTGAATCTTATTTTAAACACAGAATATAGATTGATTTTAAATAAATCAGTACAACTTGCCTTATTAACAAACTAAAATAGAAAACCACATATCATCTAAAGAAGAAGAAAACTATCTGATAAAATCCAAAAGCCAGTTCCCTGATATAAAGAAAACAATGATTTAATGATTTAGAAGTAATAGAGAATTTTCTCAATGTGCTAGAGGGCATCTATAAAAAACCTACAGTTAACATACTGTGTAATGGTTAAAGACTATGGTCTCCTAAAATTAGAAATAAAACAAGTATGTACATTTTAACCACTTCTATTCAGCATTTAACCGGAAGTCCTGGCCACTGCAATTAGACAAGAAAAAGAAATAAAATGTGTTCATGTGTCCATACCAAAAGGAAACATTAAAATGTATTTATTCACAGATAATACCAAAATAACTTTTCTAAATACTATATATATAATACAAAAATAAAAATAATTTTCAAACTACATAGTAAGGAATATTTATTTAATAGATTTATGGAACAAAAAAAGAAAGGATAATTCATAATGTTACAAATTACTTATGTAGAGAGTGAAGAATATTGTGGAGTAGGCAGGGTTATCCAAGACTTCTCTAAATACATCTTGTACAAATTTAACAATGGACCCAGGCACATGGCTGTAACACAAAAATGTTTTATTTCTAAACATGTTAAAAGAAAATGAAACTAAAATCTAAATGTGTATTTAGCTGGTCACATAACCACATGCAGAGGAAAACCAAAGGAACTTCAAAAATAGAATGTAAATCACATTGTTGATTGAGAGAGTGCTGCTGTTATTCTGAGACTGTTTTGTATGTATTGTGGGATAACGCAAATGAGTAACTATGTGATATGTGATCATTCCTGTTGCAAAGTAAGCATTCTCAGAGATACTTAGAGAGAGGATTGGACTTCCACAAAACTTGAAGGAATCTGACTGTTGTTACTCAATGCTACAGAAATGCAGCTTGGTGAGCCTGAAAAACTTGGGAACACCAAGTTATGTTTGGCTTCTAAGCAAATGTGAATCTATTATCTTAAGAAGTCTTTTAGGAAACAGAACATTGGTAGAAAGAAGAGACAATAAAGTTAGATTTCTCTGGGATGTAGAAAACATAATTAATAATGAGATGAGTCCAACTTAAAAATAGTATGCTAAAGGCAAGAATCTCACAAACTATGTTCAAACATTGGATCAGTTAAGGGTGATTGAACCAAGGACTGTAAAGTAGATAATCTTCATGGTCTCTGAAAGTTTCCAAACTCTGCTATGGTCCCAGTCAGGGAATAAAATGCCATTAACAACCCACTCTTTCAGTTCAGTAGATTCATTAGTAAATAGCCAACTCATCAGCAAATGCCCAACCTCTCTTGAAAGGTGTACATATTTTAAAAGAATTAATTACACCCCAAGCCTCCACAACCAGACCACAGCATAACTTTGGCACCAATATGTTTATCTGGAAGGAAAAGTAATGGAGACTGTATCATTAGAGAGGACAACTACAATAAAAATCTCAAGACTGGAAAGCCTAAGCAGTACCAATTTACCACAAGAGTCCACAAATTAAAGGTCACATTTGCCAGACATGAAATTCCTGAAAGGATTATCTCTGATGATGAGCCACAGTCATTCTCACAAGAATTTCTACATTTTGCCAAAACATGGGATTTTGAGAACCGCATAGTCAGTCCACAGAACCACAGAGCCAGGCCCTTCACAAGGGAGAATGATTTAAAAAAACTTCCAAAGAATGAAAGTCTAAAATACATTGGACCAAGCTGAGACTAATGATAAAGTCCCCTGCCTCAGACTATTTGGAGAAAGGAATGCTTTGTGGGCAACTTTCAATTCCCTTCCCCAGTTATTACAGCCCCCATCATCTCCCCCCGGCTCAGTCATCTATGCATGGAATGTGACGACCCACGGCAGTGAGTCTATTCCTCACACAAATATTGTAACACTGAATAAAAACAGATACAATAAGCAAGAAACACCACCATGATTTGGCTTAATCCCTCAGCCTGTGTGAAACCCTATCCTTTGGAAGCAGCGCTTGACACCAAACACCAAAACAGAATGTGTTCTCGCTGCTGTTGACTCGTGTTTAAGATGATGCCATAGTTCCACAGGGAACACACTAGGAAAGCTCAAGGATTTGTTTAATTAGTTCAGCAACTGTGATTTAAGAATCTAATATGGGCATAAACCTGTGGCTGGTGGAATCCAATTTATTTTTCAGTCAAGGCTTTCTTAGTGGTAAGAAGCAGAAATTACTCAAGCTGTCCTAAGTGGAGAAAGACATTTTACTGAGCAAAATATAGGGATGTATCGTGGAATCTCAAAGCAAGTAATTTGTTAAAGTCTCATGAGGAACATAATTAGGTACTGGAAAGATATCAGGAGTCAAGGCAGATTGTGAACATCATCTCTACTCTTTGTGTGTGTGTGTGTGTGTGTGTGTGTGTGTGTGTGTGTACATTATTATGACACCTACATGGCAAGCACTGATGAGTCCTCCAAGCAATAGCCAGTGAGGAGGTGTGGTCTCCTGTCCAACAGCCTACAAGAAACTAAATCTGGCAACAACAATATGAATGACTGAAGCTGGGAGAAGATCCCACCTCAGTCTAGCTCTATGGTGAGAATGATACCCTCTTGAACACTTTGGTGGAAAGCTTGTGAGAGTTCCCGAGCATAGACACTGACCTCCCCCACACGCAGAGTCCTGACCCACAAAAACTGGCATAATGAATGTGCTGTGTGAAAAGTTATTAAGTTTGGAGGCAAATTTTTACATATAGGTAACTAATATTCAGGTATAGTGGCAAATACCTCAGTGCATCGGAGTGGCTTGAGACTGGGTGACAGAAAAAAATCAAAAGAGCCTTGAGGATCATATTTAAAGAAAGCCTAAATCACTTCACATAAGTTTTTAGTAGAAATCTGGACAGTAAGAACTGTGAAGGTTTTGTAAAGTAAGTTAGGAACAACGAATATTCTTGAAAAAAAGTGTTTTTCCTCAATTAAGCAAAAGAAAAATATCAGAAGAAGGGGAATTACTAAAGATGAAAGACTTCTCTGCAACCAACAAAACCATGGTTGAACGAAATTGGGAGAAGAGCTTCTCACTTCTCTCCTTGGTAGCAAAGTTCTCTGACCCATAAATACTGTGTACAACCAAATGCTGACCCTGTGAGTGGACAAGGAAGAAAGGAAATAGCAAATATGAGAACTTAGAGTAAAAAGAAGTACAAGGAGAAAAGAAAATGAGAACTATATAAGAATGCATTTAAAATCTAGAAGAAATAGATGATATATGATGATTTCTAGTGTGAATTTATCCTTTGAAAGTAAAAATTAGACATTGGAAAAATAGTTTCAGAATGGTATTCCAGTCTGTCATGGAAGTAAATTGGGAATCTCCTGAAGATCCCTTGGCTTTGTAGCACTAGTGCCTGCAGCAGTTGTATAGAAAGTAGCCATAATCATTAGCTGTATAACCCCACTCTTTCCCCGATTCCTCACCAAAAATGTTTCTCATTGAAGTTTTAGTGTCAACACTGCCCTGTCACATTCATGTCCTGTCACAGTGATAATACAGTCATGACTAAGAACATCAGCAATGGTCACTGTTTGAGTCTTGGTCAGGATGTTTGCATAGAAGTAAGGAGCTTTGATGGATAATGTCATTACATTCTCACAATAGTGCAATAATGTGGGTACTATTAATCCATTCAGTAGATAAGCAAACTCATCTGAAGCTGAGAAAGATTTACAAAACTTGCCCAAGGATGCATAGATGGAAAACATAAAGGCTAGAACTTCAACTAAATTCAAAGTCCAAGATCACTGCGTTCGACAGCCTTCTGTGAGATTTCCTTTGGTGTTCATTTATATCACAACACTACTGATTCTGTTTCCTTATCACTTTAGACTACCACTACAGCCTCTAAGGTCTGCTTTCATTTTACAAAGGGAGAATCTGAACAAATCTAGTGATCACGAAGCTATTGTGTTCATTGCCCTCTAGCTAAAATCAGCCACTATTTAAGTCGCCAACATATGCAAAATGAATATTTAATCAAAACAAGCTTTGTAGACAGTATGTTTTATGATAACCATAATTGGTGAACAATGTACAAATATCACACAGGGAACCTCTGATTACATAGAATACAAAACTTACGGTGAGCTGTTAATCTTTTTCTCATTTCTCAAGGTCAAAGTAGACACCTTCTTGCTGTGTATACTCTTATTAGGACCCTAAACAGAAGTCAGTAGTGTTTTCAAGCATAAGCAAAACAAAAGTGGCTGCTGGGGAGCAGAGGAAGATGAAAATCAGCATATAGTCTATTGTGCTTATAGTGCTTTATGTTGGCATCTGATATGACTCTTCTCATGTGTGTTTACATGTCCCATTCATCTGGTTCAACTAGACAGGGTTTTATTAATATTATTGATGGTTGCTATAACGACAACCATATAAATATACTTTGACTATGAAATTATGACAAGTATTTGGTTGATCACAGTCTGTAAATTGTATCAGAGAAATGATCTTCAGGGGTGAAAGGAAATAGAACAAGACATCACCAATGGACATGTGCTTTGATCTTATTAGGGAAATTTACATGGTGATTTCTACAGCAAAAGTTCCTTTCCAGGGGTTTCCTCTGGAATTTTGGAACTGTTTGTCCTTTGAAGAAAAGCCAGTAACTTAACCAAAGACTTCTTCTAAGCTATAAATAGTATTCTGACTGCGTCTGCGTGTCCTCCATTTTCACAA
Source organism: Dolichotis patagonum (assembly GCA_004027295.1). Classification (NCBI taxonomy): domain Eukaryota; kingdom Metazoa; phylum Chordata; class Mammalia; order Rodentia; family Caviidae; genus Dolichotis; species Dolichotis patagonum. The sequence continues at coordinate 10,022 of PVJX010027184.1, read as the reverse complement.
CTCATTGTCTCCAAACCTGTCTCTTCAGTATTCAGGGCATTAACGGAACAAAGTCAAATACTGGAAACGGGGTGAATTTCCTTTGCTGCTCTTAGCTCTGGCTTCTTAATTAACATACTTTCAGACAGCAGATTCTTGTTAAAATTTGCACAGGATATTATGATAAAGGAGAAAAAGAGGCAAGGGGATAAATGTGGAAGATCCACGGTGGAACCTTTGCAACTGAGGAATCTGGAAAGCTCGCTTAAAATGTGGGAATGGTGAGATGGTTCCCAAGACCTAGGTATTCTAAAAGTAGGAAAATGCAGGGAAAACCAGGATGAGTTAGCCACTTTATGAAGTGAATCTGAAAAAAGTCAGTTCACCTAAATAGACTTCATGTCTCCCAACTCTAAAATACAGACAAATTTGAGACATTTGCAGGAAAGATGGAGGCGCCCAGAAAATATAATATTTAGTGAAATAAATCAGATGCACAAACTTGAATATCATATGTTACCTCTCATCTGGATAAAGCAAAGTTCCAACTAAGAGAAAAATAAAGGAAGGGTAGAATGAGACAAGAGGATGGCTCTCTTGCAGGTAGGAAGGAGTCTGGAGGACCAAAAGCAAGGGGTGAAGGGGAGGGAATGGAGGAATAGGTAGTGTGAACAGATGCCAGGTACAAGGTCCTAATAACCTCAATGAATGTGGATATTACATGCCATAAATATGCACTAAGATTAATAATACCCAACAAGAATATAAAGGGGGAAAAAGAAACTAGAGGACAGAGAGAGGGGCCAGGAAGAGGATTAAACAAAACAAACTGTATTATGTACATGTACCAAGCCCGCAAGTTGATTATAAAACGCATGTACTGCAAACATGTACTGATAAAATAAAGTCTTAAAAATGAAATAATTCCAGTAACTACTGCCCTTATAGGAAGTGGAAATTTAGCTGGGCATGGTGATGAATGCCCCCCAGCACTCAGAAGCTGAGGCCCAAGGAAGCTACACAGTGAGATTCTATGGCCAAAAGAGAAAAAAAGAAAATTCAGACACGGACACACACAAGGACATCCTGTGATGCCAAACACTGAAGTTAGACTGATCCATCATGAAGTCTAGGAATGCCAAGAATTACTGCCAACCTCTAGAAGCTGGAAAAAGGCATGAGATGCTTTCCTCTCGAAAGGAATCAATCTCTCCAACACCTTGAGTTTGAACTTTTGGTTGCCAAACAGTGAAAGAAGAAACATTTGTTTGTCTGTTTGTTTTTTATACAGGGGATTGAATTGAGCTATTTCTCCAGATTTATTTATTTGTTTGTTTGTTTATTTATTTATTTATTTATTTTGAGACAGGGTCTCTCACTAAGCCCCTAAATTTTCCAGGCTAGAGTTGAATTTGCAGTCCTCCTGCCTCAGCCTCCTACAGTATAAGGTTACACTTTACCCAGCCTAAAATTTTGTTGTTTTGAGCCACTTACTTTGTAACAATGGGTCTTATGCACCCCAGAACACTAATATCAAAGGCCAGTCCCTGGCCTTTGCAAAGTAATATAGAAGGAACTCTAGAACCTGAAATTCTTGTCTAGTTACTGTACTTGTCCATTTCATCACTTTCACCTTCTCATCATCCTCTAGACTTAAGCTACAGATTTAATACTAACGTCCAGATCTTTCAGTGGCTCCCCACAACTTGCACAAGACAAAAACTGACCTCAAAGCAGTGCCAGATGAGGGCACTGTCCCCTCTTTAGTCTCCTCTCTTACCTTATTCACTATAATTACATTCTCTCAACACTACCCTCCTTAAAGCTGATGGAACAAAAAAGAAAATTCAGGGAAAACAGATGTTGAATGAAATTTATTATTAAAATGAAGAGAAAAAAAAACCTTGTTTCTCATATGTTAGTGAATTCATACAAATTAGGTTTTTGCTGGTGTGAAGACTCAACTCAAATATCACCTCTGTAGGAAGCCTTTGTTCACTCCTGTCTCATAATGAAGAATTTGTTCTTCAGATTGTGATAGGGAAACACAAATGCCTTTGGAATTTCCTGAGTGAAACCAGTGTCTTTGTTATGCTAATGATGTGACCCAAGGATGGGCCTTAGGTAACTTCAGGACCAGGAATCCTCCCTTTTAGTGACTGGACTTTCCAGCAAGGGAGAGGTACTTAAGACCACCTGTAATCACTCAGCCAATGATTTAATCAACCATGTCTGAAGGGTCAGGGATATAGCTCAGTGACACAGTACCTGCCTGGCAAGCGTAAGGTTGTGAGTTCAATTCCCTGTACCGAGGAAAGTCAACTATGTCTGTGTAATGAAGCTCCAACACAAACTCTGGACACTGGGATTCAATGAGCTTCTGGTCATTGAATAGGAATGGGACACAGGAGTCGTGACACATAAGGACACAGTTTGAAATTCTCTCCTTCCTCCCAGGCCTCACCCTCAGTACATCCTCTATCA
>PVJX010027183.1:0-25103 GCA_004027295.1 Dolichotis patagonum | reverse complement strand
AGTCACATAAAACCGCAATACAAGGTGATCTACAATGGTTACCATGATGTCTCAGCAGTATATAACAACATTAATAAAAATGAAGCATTGGAGACATTATAAGACTTCAAAAGCAAGTAATAATCAAACCAGAGTGGGTATCTTAGTGAATCTTGCCATCTTCAGTGTAGTTGCCTATACTCTTAGACTTGATGCTATCAATCATAACAGATTTAAATAAAATCAGTCAATACAAAGTAGCAATCTAACAAACCAGATTCAAATAACATCAGTCATAATAAGACAGTATAAGTTAAAAAGGGCTTCAGATTAAGTTGATAGGAAAATTAGGGATGATTACCATAATATGTCCTCTTATTTTTGGGATAGCTGACCATGTCCTCAAGTCTAGTGTAAGTAGACAGACTGGAACAGCATGTAATCCATCCAAGCAGAGTGATGAGAATAATGTAAATTTTAAATCTTGTTACCCAATTAGCAATATCTTCTGCCTTCCTTTTTTAGACAATTCTCCCCTTTCACTCCCATGGGGTGCACTGCTTGTTTTGGGTCCCACTGCCTCCCTATATAGAGCAGCTCAATGGGCCCTATCTCCTGATCTACTCTGCCTGTGTTTCTCTCTGTTAGTATTTCGAGGCCCTCTATACTAGAGATTATAGCCAATCTTCTCTGCCTCATTTCTGCTATTCTATTTTTCTGCCATTGGTAGTCTATTTTTCTCTTCCACTCCACTATCTGCCTCGTTCACTGAGGCCTCTCTGCCACTGTTCCTGAAATGCTTGTATTCTTGTTCTCTCTCCCTAGAATGTCCTTCAGTATTTTTTGTAGGGTTGGACTGGTGGTCACAAATTCTCCTAGTTGCTCTTTGTCATGGAAGCATCTTGTTTCTCCATTAATTTCTAGAGAGAGTTTTGCAGGATAGAGAATTTGCTTTCTCAATAGTACGTTGCTTTCAGAATTCAGAGAATTTTCACTGGACCAGAGGGTGATAAGTCAGAATGCTTGGCTGTGAGCCATAGGTGTTACATATATATATGGATATATATCATATCAACTGGTAGCAGCTTTATAATCATGGTGTTGAGTGATTTGTGCTTATGTAATTTCTTGAGCTTTATTAAATGAGTCCCTCTTGTCTCTCTTAATTTTTATTTTGATAACTATACAGCTCATTCTTTATAAAAGTACTTTGCTCAGTTGAGTGATTTTTTTGTTTTGTTTTTGGCTAATAGTTTTATTCTTTTAGTTGACTTTTTCCTTTAGCATTTCCTAAAGTTTTCTTTACCTTTTAGCATTTTTACTTTCTGTACTTTTTCTGTAGTTTTTGTTATTGTTCTAGACATTCAATCCAGGGCCTTCTTACTGAGCTACCTCCCAATCCCTTTGTTATTTTGAACTGGGATCTTGCTAAATTGCCTGGCATGGACTTGAACTTGCGACCCTCCTGCCTTAGCCACGCAGAGTGGTAGAATTATAAGCACACGCCCAGGTTTTTCTGTACATATTTTTTCTCTTCTCTTCTCTTCCTTTCTTTTGTTTTATTTTTGTTTTGTTTTGTTTTGTTTTGCTTTGTTTTGTTTGAGACAGGCTTTCTCTGTGTAGTCCAGGCTGGCCTCAAACTCCCATCCTCCTGCCCCAGCCTTCTGAGTACTGGGATTACAGGCATAAGCACCACACCTAGCTTTTCCTATACAGTTTGGGAGAGCTTCCTAAGTGCATCATTTTAAATTTAATCTCTGATTTCATTTTTTATATAAGATTTTATAGTACATAATTAATTTTTGTACAGAAATTAATTTTCTGTGTGTAACTGTGGGTTTTACTGTGACTTTTTTTTTCTGAACTTGTGCTGTACTTATATTGCTTAATCTTTCCTTTACAAATTACCCTGAATCATGGATTCTTTCTTTTTTTTTTTTTTTTTGCTATACTGGGTATTAAACCCCAGACCTTTGCATTGAGCTATATCACCAGTTCTTTATTTTTTATTTTGCGATACGATCTTGCTGAGTCTCTTAAGTTACCCAGGCTAAGCATAAACTAGACTCTCTGCCTCCACCTCCCAGAGTACTGGGATTAGAGACACGTACCACTACCTCTGGCTATTTTTTGTTGTTGTTGACCTGCCTGCTGAAAATACTACCTTTTACTTAAAACATTTTGAAGAGAGTGATTTGATTATAGTTAAATAAAAATTAGCAATATCGAGAATCGTTAATCTTGTTATGATGAGGGGTTTTTCCCTGCATTTTAAAAATTGTATTAAAGTATATCGTCATCTTAACCGTTTCTAACTGTATTTCAGTCGTAGTAAGTACTGCTTCATGTCATTGTGCAGCCAACCCCAGGGACTCTTCATCTAGCAAAATCAAAACTCTGTATCCCTTGAACTACAGTAGTTATCCTTTGCGCCCTCCCCAGACCCTGGCCACCACCATTCTATGTTCTGTCTCAGTGCTTTTTGACTATTCTTAAAGTACTTCATATGCATGGGCTTCTATAGTACTTAGACATTCTTGACTAACCTATTCCAAATAACATACTTTCATGATTCATTCATGTTGTACTATGTCAGAATTTCATAACTTCTAAAGGCCGAGTCGTAGTCCCTTGTTTGTGTATACCATTGTGTGTGTGTATGTGTGTGTGTGTGTGTGTGTGTGTGTGTGTGTGTGTGTGTGTTTTCCCGGGACTTAACCCAGGGCATTGTGCATACTGAGCATTTATTCTACTGCAGAGCCAGAACCCCTATTGTTGCCAGACCCTATGGTGTCTGATGATTATAGGCTCTTTCTGTCCTGCCCAAAGAATTGGCTGGAATGACTAAGGAACAGTTAAACACAATTTTTATGTAATATAGAACAAGAAAAGGGAAGATGTGATGAAAAGAGTGAAGGAAAAGAGAAGAGAAAGAATAGATATGTACTGCAAGCAGGGTGGGCCCCTGCAGAGATACAGGACAGCAGAATAGCAGGGTCACAGCAGTGGCGGCGAGTCGGGCTGCTGCCTTGTGTATCCTTCAGATCCAGTCTGTAGGAGGTGGTTCTTGCCAGGCCATCCTGGCTGTCATTGACAGGTTGCATCTCTTCTGGGTCAGTTACATAGGCACATCCTGTTCTTAGCCTCTAGTCCAGATCTCCTTAATTGATACATTAAATCCTGTCTTCCATCCTAATCCCTTACCTCACTGTTGCATTTTAAAATACACTCATCTGCTAGGCTTCCACATTTCGCCCTGCTGTGAGTAATGCTGCTGTGCACACAGGTACGTCTTGGAACTGCTTTTGCCAGGCGCAGTGGCGCATGGCTCTAGTCCCTGCTGCGGCATGGGTTATTTTTTATCATGTTTTTCTGTTCATAAGCCTTTTGAGTTTTTGTTGAAAACTGGACATTTAAATCTAATAATGTAACTCTGGGAATCAGATTTTCCTACCCAGGGTTTGTTAGTATTTGGGGTTTTTTTTATTGTTGGATGTTCTCTGAGCCAAAGATAAGGCTGAGGTCTTTGCTAAGCCTGAGCCTTTCCCTAGGTAATGTGGTTATTTTCTAATCGTCCTCATGTATCCAGTTATTTTTGAATTTCCAGGTTTTTGGCTCTAGCTTGCAAGTAGAAGAATGTAAAGGGGTGTGTGTGTGTGTGTGTGTGTGTGTGTGTGTGTGTTAGGAGGTGCTGGCCCTTCAAACCCCACAGAAGTTCCAGGCAGAGAGCAAGCTTATAACAAATGAGGGGCAACAGCCATTGCTACCTCTTTGTGCCTTCCAGAATCCTTTACATATAACGTGTCCTCCAGAATTTTGTTTTTCTCCTGTATTACTTATTGTTGTTGATTTATGTGAAATGTCTAAGTTTAGAAAAGTAAGTGTGTGATACCTGTTAATATACCTCTGGAAAAGTTCTTGTGCCATGGTATGTTCGTAAAAAGAAGTTGTCATTTACTGCTATCTTTTAGCAACACCTGACAACTCAAGAAGTATCAGAAATTGTCTTGAAATACATACCAGTAGATGGGCTTTATGCAAATAACTGAATGTTTTTCAGAGCCATTTTAAAAGAGTTATGTTGTTGTTGTTGTTGGCTCATTTATTTTTGTTCAGATGACAGAAAATAATTTATTCTTGAAGAAGATAGAAATCAGTGTTTCTGAAGCAGAAAAGAGAACTGGAAGAAATGCAGTGAACATGCAAGAAACATACACTGCTTACCTCGTGGAAACCAGGTGAGCAGTGTGAATGAGCATTTTCTGCGTAGCCTGTAGCATCGTAGTTCAGCAGACTAGGCCTGAACAAGGCTGAAGTTGTTGGTTTTTCCTTGAGGTTTTCTATATGTGCCTTTTCACATATAGACTTAAAATTAGTCTAACATACGGGTCATAGTGGCATACGCTGCAATCTCAGCTACTCTGGACACTAAGGCAAGACATTTACTTGAGTCTAGGGGTTTGAGGCCAGTCTGGGAAATGTAGAGAGCTGATCTCAAAAACACCAAAGCCAAACAAAGCTAAGCAGTTATTATGTTTAGCATGACATAATATAAATACTTCTTCACACTTGACTTTGTTAATTATCAAGTCTGATTTAGCTTTTCTGTCTTTATGTACTAATGTAGAAGTGCACATTGTAGTTGTGTGTGCATTTCTTGGAGGGAGCTAAGTTCTCGTCAAGCAAATAATTAAAAAGTAAGAAGGCCCTGACAATGTTTAAACAATTGGTGCTTTCCAGTGTTGCTTATACTAGCAGAGATCTCAGTAGTGAAAGTACTTTTAAACCTCGTTTGTCTTATTTTAGAAGGGTGAGATCTGTCCTTGCCTAGCAGCTGTTAATACACAATGTGATCAAAATATGGTGAATGTTAAATTTTTAAAAATTTATTACAGTAAAAGACACGTTACCATTAGTCCTTCTCAAAATGTTTCCCCTCACTTTAAACACACTTACCTCACCGTTCTTGTCACTTTGTGCAGCGGTTCTAGAAGCTTCTTTCATGGGTGTTTTTGTGTGGCACGATCAAAAGTACAGTGGATGCTGCTGCCCCGTGCCATCCAGTGTAGAGTCTACTTGTAAAACATTACAGTGTCCTCATCCAGCCATATTCACAAGATCCCACGTGACTTCCCCAAAGTCAAGTTACAATGAAAGGTAAACATTTGGAATTGACTTTGGACATTGAAGCAGCCATAAGAGCACAATTAAAAAGAAGTCACAGAAGAGGACTTCCAGCGCTGGTTCAGAAAGTGGCAAGAGCAATGAACTGCGAAGCAAGGGGAGTATTTTAAGGGGTAATAGTGACAGCATGTCTTTTATTGTAATAAATTTTTTAAAATTTTAAACATTCACCCAAATGTTTTGACCATAGTTTGTAATTAGCTTTTTGGGCATGTGTTTGTTTTGTGGAGCTGAACTATATCCCCAACCAATTTTATTTTATTTTTTTTTTGTTTTGAGACGTAGCAGCTTCTGAGTTGCTAAGTTTCCTGGGCTGGCTTGAGTTCTGCGTCCTCCAGCCTCAGGGTCCCACAGGCACATCCCCTCACACCCCATTTTCATGACCTCCGTTCTTGCCTTTTCAGGTGGTTCTCAGATTCATTTGCTTTCCTCACAACCTGAAGTGAGATTTTGTGGTGTCCTGGTCTTACTGTGAATGTCATACTTTCACTGTGGCAGAAGTGAAGTGAGAAATAGATTTACTGAGCCAAGTGCAGGGTTCAGGGTTTGAGTCCAGGAGTTGAAGCCCAGCCTGGGCAATGGAGTGAGGCCCTGTTTCAGGCAACAAGAACAAAACCAAGCACAGAGCATACCTTTTATTTAATAAAACCCCTGTTATGCCAGATTTTACCATCCTCTAAAATCATACCATCTGTTTGTTCATCATACAGTTTCAGGTAGTTTTACTTTCACCAGAGGAAACCAGTTGTTAGGGTTTGTGTCGAGGTGGCCTGCCAAGCCTAATACAGTCATGAAGGTGGCTGAATCTAGCGTTAGTGATTGGCTCGTTGGTTAGCACTGGGATTGGCGGTGTGAGTGCTTGCACCTGCCCAGGGATAGAGCCAGCATACAATAAAGGGAAGGAGGAAGGCGTGTTTTCCCCACTTTTTTTGCCCTTTTGCTCTTGCCGCTTGTGGCTGCCATGAATGGCTGCCCCTCAGTCACGCCACCCTGCCTTGGAGCCAGCTGAGTGTGGGCTGAAACCTTCAAAAATTGTAAGCTACATAAACCTTTTCTTCCTTCATTTTGGGTGTCAGGTATTTTATCTCAACAATGAGGGAAAAGTAAACAAGTTGTGAGTAAGGGTTTGGAATCAATTGGATCTGAGTGGTCTCCCCACAGGTCTGTGTGATCATGGCTGGTGCACATACTGTCAGCTTCCTCATCTGTAAAATGGGAATAGCAACTCCCTGCTTCACAGGGTTGTAAGGAACCAGTAGGAAAATACTAGAGAGGTCTTTACTCAGTGTCTGTCTCATACACATTGAATAAATAGAGGTAGACATTTTTAAAAAAGACCACTAATGTTCTTTGATTCCTTTTCAGGTCGGTTGAACACGCTGATAGTCAGAGCATCCTCACAGACTCGCTGTGGAGGCGGTACAGTGAGTTTGAGCTGTTGAGAAACTACCTTTTGGTTTGCTATCCACATATTGTTGTGCCACCTCTACCAGAGAAACGGGTAAGAAGTGAAATGGTAGTGGGTCACAAGTATTCAACATCAAGACCACTCGTAATGTTTGTTTTGTTTACCTAGGCAGAATTTGTTTGGCATAAACTCTCCGCTGACAACATGGACCCTGATTTTGTAGAAAGACGACGGATTGGTTTAGAAAACTTTCTCTTGAGAGTTGCTTCACATCCCATCCTTTGTAGAGACAAAATCTTCTATTTGTTTTTAACACAGGTATTTTTCTTCTAGTTGTTTTAAAATAATCTTTTGACTTGGATTTTCTTCACTCTCTCTTTTTAATTGTAGAGTGCTTATTCTAGAGGGTCTTTTTGGAGCTGCTTTTTATATGAAATTTCTTGTGTTTGGTTTGGTTTGAATTTGATTTTCAAATTACTGGTTTACATTAGTCTTTTGGCTAACTTTGTGTTTATGTGTGCGAGTGCAAGTTAGTCACTGGGGACTTAGTCCAGGGCCTTCCTTCTAATCTCTATCTCCAAACTATTTTTTTGGTTTTTGTTTTGAAACGGGGTCTTGCTCAGCTGCCCAAGCTGGGTTTGAATTTGGGATGGCCTCCCAGAGTGCTGGGATTATAGGTGTATGCCTCCACACTTGGCATTTGACTAGCATTTTTATATTTAAAGATGATAGAGACCTTATTTTTAGTAACACTTAAATGATATCAAAATCAGTTTTCAATTTCTTAAAGTCCAAATTTCTAAAATCATAGGCCTATGTTTTGTTAATCATTTGAAATCTCGATTGTACATTTAAATCTGAAGTGAAATGAAATTTTTAAACATCTCTTATCTCCCTTGAAATTAGAACACCTTGGTAGGAATTCAGTTCTTATAATTTAGAATGTTTCTGGTGGGTTGTTTTGCTTTGCAGTAAAGATTTTTTAAATTAATTTTTAGGAAGGCAACTGGAAGGAGACTGTAAATGAAACTGGGTTTCAGCTTAAGGTAAGAATATTTGTGTGAAGTAATTAGACATGCACAGTGCCGCACACATTTGGCTCCGTGGTATTTTTTTGAATCAGTGAATGTTGAAAATCAGCTTTGCACATAAAATCATTGGTAAGGTTTTCAAGGAAACACTACAATTCACTTTTGACTTACATAATTATAGTTGAAATACAGTAAGCAAATTTATTCGTTTAATTCTACTAGGAAAGAGCATTTTGAAGCATTGATTTAAATGCAGGCTGTACCCTCGAAGGAGCCAGTGCAGAAGACCAGATATCTTGCAGCCTTGGAGGAGACAGACACCTCTGCTATGGTCAGATCTCAAGACAAAAGGCAAAACAAATGCAACCACGCTCTAAATACAAACATCAGGGATTGATATTCTAAATACGAATGGATCTCCTTGAGGAAGCCAGAAGGAGCCACTAACCCAATGCTTTACCAGAAAAGACCCTAATCTAAATTCATGCCTGCTTGCTATGGGACGTGCCTCCCCATTTGATCCCAACTTGATCAAGTTTACCTGAGCAATTAGACTTGTAATCTTATTGGTTGACCATAGTTTTGACCCACCTTATGCCTACCTGCCTTTCAAGTTCCCATTTTTCCCCATGATGGACCTTTGTCTTAAAGTCTCTGGAAAAGACAGTCTTTGGCAGCCCATTCGGGACCCCTTCTTCTGTCTGTCTCCCAGACAGAAGCTTTCTTTCTCTCAATAAATATATTCTGCTCTTTAAAAAAATAAATGCAGTCTATAGATTTTTCCCACACTGAATGCATACTTTGACATCTGTTTTTTTCTGCCCTGACCATTTCCGCTTGCACCTGCCTGCTTACACTTACAGTTGCTCACTCTGGCAGAAATAAACAACCCTGAAGACAAGTCTGGGTTTGTTCACATTAGTAGTTGAGTCTTTCATCATACTTTCAAGATATGTTAGAAGCTAATAATACAAGAAAGAATAAAATATAACTCTTTGTGAACTGTCTATAGAATATAAAAATTTTTTAAATTAATCATTGATATGGTCATTAGTCAACTATCTGTACTTTGTCCTTGAACCTTGTTTTTGGCAATAACTTTGGTGACTTTTAACATATGAGTTTCTCCATTATTGAAGAATATGGGATACTGCTTAGAGAATGCTTTGAATTTCATGTGCAGCCACTATATAAGTATACAGGTACAGTGTTTCCTATTTGAGTAGCCTTATAGTTGAAAAGCTGGGTTTCATTTTTATGAAGTATTTGAAAAGTAACACTTAATGTAGACTATTAATAATTCAAAAAGTCAGATTTACTGAAGTAGACTAGATATAGAATATATGGAAAGAATTCAGAAACCTATATATCTTGCTCTATTACTTAATTTGTTATGGGTGTTTTTTAAGTCCTTTCTTCAATCAGGGAAATGGGACCTTCTAGACCACCTTACATACATATAGATATCACCTCATATATATGCATGTATTTGTCATTTGTCCCAAGGTCATGTATTTGGTGATTCCAAATCTGCTCATAGGTGAAAGCTGAGAGTTAAGCAAATTGACTTCTGAGATACTCAGATGAGGTAACATGACTTCGATACTTTGAGAAATACTTTGGTCCTCTCAGATAGGATTCAGATAAACTTGGTTATAATATATTTTAGCAGACCATTGAAAAGACAGAAAGGTGAGTTGCACTGGTGGCAGGTACACATGACAATGACAGACACCTGAGGCCCCGAGGAGAGCAGGAGGCAGCAGTCTATGAGGCCAGACACCCCAGTGCCAGGTACTTTGGGCCTGGGCCAAGTCCACATTCCTTTGCGTAGGCGTGGGCACACATCCCCCCTCACTGCATGCCACTCAGGTTCAGAATTAGTTGTTTATAGGGTTACCTGGAGACCTCAGGAAAAAATGAAATTACACTTGATGTGTACTGTTTATTCTGCTGTCAGTGAACTGCTGCATCTCAGTTGTCAGGATTGTTTGTTCAAAACACTGAATCCTAGGCTTCATCTAGACACACTGATTCCTATTTATCCTAAAACCTGACGGCTGTTGCTATACAGTGATGGAGAGGTCTGTTTTGAACCCAGGGCCTTCCACATGCAAAACACATAATCTTTTTTTAAATTATATTTTAAAGGGGGTAAAATTAAACACAACAAAACAGAACAGAATGGGACATAAGAAAGCATAAATTTCAAAGCTAGACAACCAGAGATCTTCACTATCTGTCATATTGTCTCTTGTTTTCTTCCAAATGGTTGTCTTTATCTTTGCATATGGGGAGCTCATACTAAATAACATAGCCAATCTTTTCACAAGATGTGTAGTTCACTGGCTCCCACTTGCTAAGCAGGGGGGAAGGGTAGGGGGGAACACAGGGCGGGGGACATGACCATGTGAGATGTCTGATTCTCAGCCCACACGCAGGCAGGATCACAGCCACCCCCCAGAGAGGTGGGGGAGTTCCTTGTTCTCCTGGCACCCCGAGTCAGCCGCACAGTGCAGGTCCAGAGGTGTCAGGGTCTCTCCCCTGCAGGCCCCCTAAAGTCTGCCATACTCACCTGCTGTTTATTTCTGATGAATTGACCATTCCATTTCCAAAGTTCTGAAATGGCCAACAGACCACAGAAAGAATTCTCTTTAGGCTCCTGTTTGAAACCAGCAGCTACAAGCAATCTGCTGGCCTTGCTTCAGGGCCACAAAAAACACAATCTACCACTCAGCTGTACCCCCAGCCAGTAATTTAGGAAGACTACCCAAAATGGTAAAAAAGAAGAAAAACTTGTTTATAATCTAAAGCATAATCACCATCATACATGCTTACTGTGTGCTAGGCCCTGTACTGTATTATACTGAATTCTGTTTTGCTGACTATTGTCGTAATCCTTTTGAGGTTAGTTTGTGTTTCCATTTTTCTAGTTGAAGAACTGTAGAAAATGACTTACCCAGGGTCACATAATTACAAGTCGTGGAATCTAAGTCCAAGTTGTGTCCTGTTTGACTTAAAACTCTTCTTAGTTATATCCCATGTTACTATCTCTTTTTGCTTATTCCTTCTGCAGAGATAGTAAAGGAAGGGTTGAAAACTATATCTCTGTGAAAATGAGATCATTCTGAATCACACAAAACATTTATATAAGAATATTTAACCCTAGTTCTTGGATTCTCATCCACAAATTGATCAGTTTGCTTCAGTTTTCCTTTTTTTCAGGCACTTTTAATTGAATGTATTGTGTTGTTGTTTTGCCTACTAGATATGTTTGTTTGTTTGTTTGTTTTTTGTGGTGTTAGGGTTCAAAGCCAGGTGCTAGGGAAGCCTTGAACCCCTAGATTAATATTTTCTTAAATCCTTTTAGAGTTCTTGTTATATTCAGCAAGGTAATTATAAAATTTAGGGTTTTTTTTAATAATTACTGCTCTTTTTTAACCTAAGCTTAAACCCATCTTTGTATTATTGCTGATTATTGGCACTTATATAGGTGTACATTCATACAAACACACATATATGTATATACACTCGTGTTACTTAATTCATTGAAAGGAAAGCAAAGAATTTATCCCTAGAGCAGTGGACACATAAACGAGTTTAGTACAAAGTTCAGTGGCATTATTGTAACAGTGACTTCAGTCAGGAGACCAAGGGTGATTCCATGTGCCCAGACTTTAAGCAAATAGAAGCTGTTCAGAAGACTCTGGAGCCCTGTCTGTTGTGGGGACCGGGACAGCCAAGCCACGGTCTGGGTCCTCAGCAGCCCTGTTAGACTCTGGGTTGCCCAGGAATTCCCAAATGCTGGACACCACAGTGTGAGGTGCTGAGTGCTACGGAGACAGTAGCAAATGAGCTGGAAATGTTCAAATCCGTGTTCTTCTGAAACTTACAAGTTAGTGGTTAGGTACATTAACGTTTAAATAAAATACTTTAAAATAATGATAAGTTAAAAAAAAAACTAGCAAGTAGCATAATTGAAGCAGCTAATACAACAGCAGGGATTATTTGGGGGATTTACTTTAAGGTGAGTGTCCAAGTGTTTCCAGAGTTAAGGGGCAGTGTTTACAGCACTAGAACAGAAGCACAGGCCAGGACCATCCCGCCAGGCCGCATGTTTATCCCAGGAGAATTAGCATTTGAGCTCATACTGGAGGGTAAGACACCTGCTGTGCAGCCTGAGGGCTAAGGAGGAGGCCGGGGCTGGGGTCTGGTTTTGAAGCAAGGTCTGGGGGAGATAAAGCAAATAAAGATACTGCCACAGCAGCGTGTGCAACTGCAGGGACTGCCACATGTGTGCCTTTTTATAGCCCTTACTGCCGTAGTGGAGAACCAAGAAACAAGATTTCAGTGAATCTTGCATTAGAGAATGAAATAGGGTGGTATGAAACAGTGATGGGTTAGGCTCATCCTTAGGTGTTTAACAGAGAAGGTGATCAGGTGGTTGGTAACCTGTCAGGTTTAGAATAGCCTGGTTGGCTTCTCTGAGTCAGCTTGGAGGGGAGTTTCTGGTTGGTGACGGTGTAGGCAGCTTCCATTTTTATGGAATCTTGTGAAATAATGAAAAGATGGAGTTGAGTGTGTAAAGGATTTCATCTGAGAGGATGTGTTTAGTAAGGAAAGATTCAGACTCTTACCTTTCATGTTTATCTGGTTTCTAAACTGATGAACTGGCGATGTGAGAAGAAGTAAGTTGGTACTATTAAAAAGTGTGAGGTTTGAGAAAAAATACGAATGAAAATCTGCTTGTCTTTTATGTAACTTCATTCACGTTTAAAGAATCATTTGGGCATTGTGAGATTTCCTGGTATTCAGTGATGTTTAATATCATATGTGCCTTAAATTCATGGGCCTTTTTATTTGAAAAACTTTCATATGTCCTTGCCATGTAAGAAGGGTCAAGAACTGAGGCAATACCAGCTGTAGAGTAAGAGAGTCCCCTGGAATCAGAGAGAACTTAAACTGCTTCCATGCTGTGCAGGTAGCTCTTTGAATCTCTGTAGGTCTGAGGCCCAGGAGGCTGAGTGTGGAGAATAGTGTTTGTCACATTAGTTGTTGTTTTCTACCCCAAGTGATCCAGGAAGCCCTGATAATATTTTTGCATTGCATTATTTTGCTTTTTGCTAATTCAGAGTATTTGTAATTATGAATTGGAAGTACACAAAATTTTCAGGCTGAGAGGGATATTTGAAACCAAACTACATTTTGAAATTGCTGTCTGATTGAGCTGTTTTGAGGAGTGCTTTAGTTCCTGTACCTTGTACAGAAGTTATTTGGTAGTCTTTTCTGGTTTGGAGGAACTAAGGATAGGATTTAAATGTTAAGTGTGCACCTAGTGCAGTGAAATTATTTACTCTCTATCCCTCTGTTTCTCCTTTGACTTTTTTTTTTTTTGGTGGGGGGATTCACTGTGTAGTTCATTCAGACTGGACTTAAACTTGCAATAATCCTCCTGCCTCAGCCTCACAAGTGCTGGGATTATGCGCCTGTACCACTATGCTCAGTTCTGTTTCTCTTTTGAGAGCAGTTGTCTAGAAATAAAATGTTTATATCATTTTCTGCTATCTAGAAAGTAACTTGATGTCACCTATCTTGTTTTATTTAGCATAGTATTTTAATATAGGCATTTCTGTATTTTTTTCCAAAACATTGATTATGATGATGAGAAAAAACAAGGTAGATTTAGTTTGGATTCTGAGAATTATCCTCAATGATGCATAGGATCTGAAGCAGTAGCTTTGTTTATATATGCAGATTATTGCTTTTCTTGGCTTAGAGAAAAGGTAAACGCTTTTCCATATGACCGGTTCTGAATAAAACAAATTCAGAGCCAAGTGCCTACTAGAGTGTTGGTGTTCACAGTCATTTTATTTGAAATCATTGAACGCCTTGGGTGCAGTCTAATTTATAACATGCTTGTGTAGTGTTCTCAGAAATACTAAGCTGATTTTTCAGATTGTTTAATGTGTTTGCAATAATTGATATGAAAAAAACTGTACTTGAGCATCTTAATTCTAAAGGAAAGTGAAACTGTTTGACTTTTATACCCTGAAATATAATTGTATTAAGTGAACAAATTATTTTTTCCAGGCAGACTCCAGGTTAAAAGCGCTTAATGCAACATTCAGAGTGAAAAACCCAGACAAGTAAGGTTTTGTTTTAATAACAGTTACAATGTTGTTTTGAATGGTGCCTAGCAATCTATTTTAATTTTTCATTTCTGAATGTGTGCACTTTATTTGCTAAATATTTTAAGTAGTAATTCACATTTAGTGAAATCCTTTTAAAGTCTAAAACTGATATTGAAATTTGGTAACTTATTTGGGTTTAACATTATAAATGAAATTTTAGAAAATTAAATCATTGCTGTTTTTTCTAGAAGGATTTATTATGAAGGTATCAGAAAAATGAAAATTTTTTACTTTCATATAGTTTTCTTTGTATGACTTGTCAAATATTCAGAGCTTAAGAAAATTATATAATTTAAATCTACTTTGTGTATCAAGAGAACTTGCTAGAAAAGTACATATTAGCATAATAATTCTATGGAGGTACGTGACAGGTACTTGACTTCAGTAATGCCAGTGTGGTGTTTAAAGGGAGCCAGTGAAGTCAGAAATGACTCTTTAGGATGAGTCCTTGATATTCCAGGTTTGGTTTTATTCATTCTCTGAATTCGGTATCGTTCAGGCTCTTCATTACGTGGCCCATTACCTGGCAGTTAGGTTCGCCCTGGGAGTTTCTCATTTAGAAATTGCTTACACAGACGAGGTTGTTCTGTTTTCAGGAGCTAAGTTTATGCATGTTAGAATTTTTTTTTTTTGAAACAGGGTCTCTGTATAATTCAGGTTGGCCTTGAACTTGCTTGTGTAGCCCAGGCTGGCCTTGAACCCACTGCCACCCTCCCAGCTCAGCCTCCTGAGTGCTGGGATTACAGATGTATGCCACCATGCCCAGCCCAGAGTTTTTTTAGTGGGTCTTTCAACATTAGTTTCTCTAGGTTGTAAATTCTTGTCAAACAAAAGCTGTTTGCATATTTTGATGACCTGTTATACTTGACTTTATAAATAATAGCATATTAACCATATAATGCCTCTGATTTTGAATATAAAATTCAAAGGAATATGTTTTAAGTGTGGCCAATTAGGAAGTTGTGATGGTAGCATTGAAGTTTTGAGGGCTTCTTTTTCGTTTTGTGGAGTTTTTTTTCCCCTCACTTCCTTTTTGAATAGACTTACGTTAGCACAGTTGTAAGGATCACAGTAAAATAGAGCAGGGAGCAGGGAGCTTCTGTACCTCTGCCACCCCACAGCTCTCCTTGGTGTCGCATCCCACCCCAGGGGTGTGTTTGCTTCTGTTCGGTAAACCTGCCTGAACACAGCATTATCACTCGCTGCCCCTCGTTTCCGTAGGTTCCGTTTTACTCTTGGACATTTGGGATGGTGTGTGTCCACTGTTACGGTGTCACACAGGAGTTTCTCTGTCCTAAAAATGCCCCATTCTTTCTGTGTGCCCCAGCCCAGGAAGCCACTGGACTTCTCACAGACTCCGTGGATTTACCTTCCTTATACTATCATGTCACAAAGCTGGCAGTCTTCACGCTGGCTTCCTTCATTCATGGTGCATTGAAGGGTCCACTGAGGTTTGCCTAAGTGTTGTAAAGAGTTGCATGGTACATAAGAGGTTGTCTCCAGATTAGGAACAAAATTTACGAGTCACCTTCAGAAAGAACTTTGGCAAATTTAAGACTTTGGTGAATACACATTCATTACAGAATCGTGAGTACTAATGAGTACTAATTTTTACTGAAGATTTAATATTAATCTTTTATTAGCATTTTTCATTGACTATTTTTAAATTTAATAAAAATTTTTGTCAATTGAATGTTTTCCCCTTTTCTGATCTTAGAAGATTATCCGAGTTGATAAATTCTATTTACTATCCATATTATATGTAAAATTTTAAACATTATGTGACCTATGTTATCCAGGTGGTTTTGCCCTGCAGTCTTGTAAAAACATCCAATATATAGTAATAAAATTTTTCAGCCTTATCTTGTGGATAAGAGAATTGTCTACAATGGTCACCCACACATACACACCCAAACCCCTGGTACTGGGGTGAAACCACCAGGGCTTCACATTGAACTACCTCCCCAGGCCTCTGTATATTTTTAGTTTTGAAGCAGGTTTTACTAAGTTGCTAAGTTGCCCTCTCTGGGCTCAAACTTATAATGCTTCTGTCTCAGCCTCCCAGAGTTCTGGGATTACAGATATGTACCACCATGCCCAGCTATCATTGACATTATAACAGATTAAGATGTACAGTCTCTGTTTTAGTGTATCTGGCCCAATAGATTATAATTCATACAGTTATTAAAATAGTTTATATCATAAGACTATTCTATCTTTTCCTAAGACCCAGAAAACCAAAGCAGTTGTTTCAGAGAGACTACCAAAACGATTCTTTTGAGACTTTCTTGGTAACATTTTTATCTTTCTTCACATTGACTGCCCATGGCAGTGATGAGGATCTGGAATCTTCTACTTGTATGTGCTCTTAGGTGAAGCTCTGTAAATGCTTCTTGCATTGAGTGTTTATTTTTCTTAAGAGAATGTGTCCAGGGCTTATTTATGTCTGTTTATTGAACTGCTTATATGTTTTAAGGATAAACTAAACCCACTAACTCAGAATACAGACTGCAAACTAACCAGATTGTGTAAGTAGCATGTGTTTATGTAGTTATTTTAAAATCTGTTGTAGAAATAGATAGTAGTAACCTCTCATCTCCTATGTCATTTTGCCTAGTAGAGGTTTCATTTACTGTGGCTTTAGTTACTAGTTTTTCTTGACTTTAAAAAAAATCCAAATGACTATTTAAATCTAGTGTATAGTCATAGTTTTCTTCGACCATGTAGTCAGATAATTAAGATTGTAACTTGTTCTGGTTATTTCTGAGTTTCCTATCAGGTTAGATCAATTTCCTACACTGAACTTGGAAGCAAGAAGTATAAAAAGAGAGAAAAAGTATACACAGTGAGTTTTCTTGAAGGGCAAGACAGGTCTGAAGAACCCTGCAGACAGGCAGGTGGGAGCAGGAAGTGCAGAAATCAAAAGTGGAGGGAGGGTGGGGGTGCACTGAAGGTTATTATTTCTCAGTCACTGAGCTCTTCTCTTCAGTGAGTTCATTTTCTTTTTGGAACTTTATTTTACATAGCAGTTGATCGTAAAAGTTATCAAGAAATATAAGAGCATCTGTGTGGCTTGAAATACTTTTAGTGTGGTAGGATGGGGAAAACTAAAGGTATAGGAAAGCACTGGGAAATAGACAGCAGGGCCTGGAGTGTACCCCAGCAGCATAGCGCCTGCCTGGCAAGTGCAAGGTCCTGAGTTCCAGTCCCGATTAAAAAAAAAAGACAGCAAACTCCCACCTGTGCTTGTACCATTGAGCTTAGAGAGCAAAGCAGACATTCAGAAAAAACCCTCATAGAGGTTTCCAAGGTGGGTCTTGAGTAAAGAATGTGATTGGATTAGGAGCGGCACTTATCCAGGCTTAGAAGGGGAGATGGCCAAAAGCAAATAAAAGTAGAATGTGGAGACGAGAGGGAAGCTGAGAGCTTATGATAATGGGACTGTTTTGAGGAGAATAAAATGTAGGGTTGCGGGCTGGGGATTTAGCTCAGTGGTCGTGAGTTCGATCCCCGGTACCAAAAAAAAAAATGTAGGGTTGCTTGAGGCCATGGGATATATTATTAGACACCCTCAAACCGAGCCTTATTAGAATCCGCATTTCCACATTGTCTTAACATGCATCACAGCAGGGATTTTGGACAGTACTTTGAGAAAGAAGTTTTGTGTCACTCTCTTAATCTGAATTCTTTGTTAACTGCCTTTTTCCAATTCAACTACAGTATTCTGACATTACTGTATGTGCTTTATAGTCTTTAACCTCTGTAAGAACACTCTAATTATGGAGGATGGGATATACTGCTAGATTTTGACTTGGACAAAGAACTTAGACTTTCATTTCTGGAGAATTGTTTCCTTCATTTACTAAATCCTCATTATTATCTAAGGCTTGATGGACTTTTCATGTTCACTTCAGGTCTTCTGATTTCCCAAAAACTGATGTTTCCAAAGATGCATGTTTTTCACCCCTGTCACTGATGCTGTGGGTGTTTTCATGGTTAACGAGATATGTATGTAGATTGGCAGGTATGGGACATTCAGAGAATGAAAAATTTTACCCCAGTCTCTGTCTATTCTCACCTCCTCCCCAGAGTTTACCATCTCACCAATTTTTAGATTTATATCCCTTCAGTGTTTTTTCTACAGATACAAACAAAATCAAAGAGGACACTTTCTACCTTTCATCTTGGAGTGTGAAAAAGAGATGTCAGAAATGGATTTACACTCCACTTAATGACAGCCACATTTGCCAGTGCCCTTATTCTTGGATTATTTTTTTAGCTGCAGAAACTTGCCTTAAATAAGAGTGGTGGAGGTTGAGTGTTTTAGCCAACAGTATGATTGATGCCCTCAACTTTGCTGTCTGCCCCTTAGATGAACCACAGTTATTGCATGGTCGAGGTCTGCAGAAAGTTGTCTAAGCCACATGAAGGTGTTTGAACTTTGTCGCAGGATCAGTGACAGAAAGAAACTTGTTTAAACGCTCAGTTATGTAGGCCTGGATGTTTGGAGGATCATCCAAGCCAAGTGGACCATAGATTAGATAATGCAGGGTAGGAGTGGCCCGAGAGACAGTAGAGGGGTTCCAGGTGAGAGGCAATGTTGCTAATCCATATCGGAGACCTTGGCAATGTGAGTGGGCTTAGGCAGTACTGAAGAGGTAAAACGATAGGCTGGGGGTTCACTAGAATAGATGCGGTGAAACACAGGAAGGAAATACAGACAGTTTGGTTTTGCTCTTCAGAGGTCTAGGGAGCAGTGGAGACAGGTTTGGGGACATAGGAAGAGATAGGTTGATCTTTGGGTATGTAAGCAAGTATAAATGTCCCCAAGTCAGCTGGTTTTGTAGACCTGAGTTTAGGACAGAGATCTGAGCTGGAAGTGGAAATCTGTAATTATGTATCATGTTAATCATAGCTATGAAATTTTATAGATGACAAATCATATAAAGAATATGTTGTTGGGTGTGGTGGCACATGCCTGTAATCCCAGCACTCAGGAGGCTGAGGCAGGGGGATTGTCATGAATCCAAGGCCAGCCTGGACCTCGCAGGGAGACCCTGTCTAAAATAAATAAATAAATAAAAGGAATATGTTAAGTGAGAAGTTGGTTGGAAGGTAGCTGAGACCCTAGGACTCTTCTCTGAAGAATGTCAGCATCCAAAGTGTGGCCTGAATTACCACCTGAATTGTGTAAGCTTGTTTTAAATGGAAACCCTGGATGTCAGCAGAGCCTCTGTCCAGTGGTGGTGGTTAATCACACCCTTTTCCTGCTGAAGCCTCGGTCATATTTTTAACAGACATTTCAGAACTTCATTCCACACTAGAATTGGAGATGGTAGAGACAGGTAAAAGAAGAGAAACTTCAGGAGCGACCAGAATATAAAAAGAAAATCACAAGAAAGTTACATTTTGTCAAGGCATCAGACTTTTTAGGAAGATGATGTTAGCTGCCTCATTGCCGATAGGATTGAATAAGAAAGCACTAAAATCTGTCATACCCTTTAGCAACATGGTGGTGACTTTATCAGGAAGCTTTCTCTACTGTGGTAGTGGGGATAGATTGCGTCAGGTCATCGGGAGGCCATATTTGGCTGTGTAGTCAAGGCGGTTCAGTGTGTGTTGTAATCCAGGAGAAAACTGAGTTAAGTGTTGTGTTCATCAGGAGCTGGTAGAGATAGGAAACAGGAATGTGAGTTGTCGTAGAGATAGGAAACAGGAATGTGAGTTGTCGCGGGAATAAAATCTAAAGCACAGGCTAGGAAGAGATCTTAGATGAAATGAAGAAGTAATGTGTATTCAGGAAAGTTTTTGTGTTGATTGGAAGTAGAGTGGGGGGGTCATTCCCATCTGATGGCTTCTGTTTTATCGGGGAGGCGTGGGTTCGGAGGCCCTTGTATTGTCTGAAGTTCAGTCAGTTCTTTGTGGAGAGTGGCAGTTGTTAGGTTATGGAGATGGTTGAAAAAAAGCATTAAGACTGGTGTTGGATACCATGATTTATTGTTGCACTAGAAGATTTTTTTTTAGCATCATAAATTTTCTCCTGATTTTTTTAAAAGTAATTTTTCATGCCAATAAATTTTATTTCTATCTCCCCGCAATGTAAAATTATTAAGTATGACATCTTTTCTTGGCTTTCAAACACTATTTTTTTATTTTAGAATGTTTTATATTTATATTGGTGTGTAAATGTTCAAGGCCAGCAAATGGTTAAATAGAATCGGTTTCATTCTCTGGAACAGCTGTTTTGTACTTTATCTTTGATTGTTTGTTTTCATGAGGAAAATGGTCTGTTTGTTTCCTGTTTCAGGAGATTTACTGAACTGAAGCACTACAGTGACGAACTGCAGTCGGTTATCTCCCATCTTCTTCGAGTCAGAGCTGTAAGTGGTCCTAAAGCTTTTCATGCACATTTATAGGGAAGGTGCTTGTCATTTAATAACCACATCTTTTATGTAGCTGGTATTTGTAATGAATAACTGATTTTTACATGCAGATTTGGTGTATCCCTCATCCAAACTGCACTGAAAAGAAACATGAAAAGTTTTCTGTCACAGACGACTTGAAGGGTTTTCCCATGTTTCCTTCCTGGCTTGTAATAATACAGTTGTTTTGATATCTTGTCAAAGGCCTGCCGTTTCAGTTTTGGGATGGGAGTAAGTGTAGGATTCTAGGTCTACATGTCCTACTCTTTCCAACTGTCTTGAAAGTCTGGGAATAGTTTATGGGTGTTAGGCCATGCTGTGTCTGCTTCTTAAGACACTTACTTGAGAGAAAAGTCCGCCAAAAGCAACTCAAAGTTAAGGAATAATCATTAGCCTTAGCTATGTAGCTTGGCCATAGTAAACATGGGAAACCACTTTTCATTAAATGTCTATACCTGGAAATGTTATGTCATGTACTCTGGTCCTTTCAGGCAACCTAGAGGGCACTTGCCTTTGTTAGAGGCACTGAAAGAGACCGGTTACCAAGTGTAAGATCACATCCTTGCTAACCGGAGTCATCTTGTAATGGCATCTACTGTATACAAGAGTCCCCGGATGGCTGTGGGAAGTAGGGGCAGCTTTAGATGTAGCCAGCTGACCATGTCATGACTCCTGAAGCTGATTATTGGGTAGTAGAGGTGTATCCCATGTTCTCTGTTGAAAGGGAGGCTTATCCTTTTGTTCCCTGTACCTGTCATGTGTTTGAAGATTTTCCTAATGGTGTAGAAAAGTAGACTAAAGAAAATCCTCTGAAAGTCTTCATGTTGGCCCATCTCCTGCTAATCTGTCTAGAGCACCTTTAGGCCCTGTACTGGTCCATTTTCTGTTGTGATAACAAAATATCTTTGTATCTGTAAACTAAAGAGGTTTATGTAACTCCATTTTGGAGGTTCAGCTTCTGAAGGTCCCTTGTGCTGTGTGGCAGTGACACATGGCTTCCTGGAGGGAGCACATGTGAGAACTAGGGACCACAGGGAAAGCCGAGAAGCTGGAGACTGAGGCAGGCTCGTCCTGCCCTGTTCGTGACAACCCACTCCTGCAGAAACTTACTGGGCTCCTTCAGAGTCCCATTAACCCTTCCCAAAGCCATGCCACCAGTGACCTAACTGCTTCCTGTGAGCCCACCTTCTAAAGGTACCAACACTCCCAGGACCAAGCTTATAACACATGAACTCTTAGAGGGCAGACTACATTCAGACCCTGGTAGTCTCCTTCCATAAATTAGAATATTCTTCCTGGAAAAACAAACAGGACCCATGAGAATTATTAGACTGGAGTCAAGAACTGGCTACAGACCAGGTGTGGTGGTGCACACCTGTAACTCCAGCACTCAGGAAGCTGAGGCGGGAGGATCATTATGAGTTCAAGACCAGCCTGGCCTACAAAGTGAGCTCAAGGCCAGTCTGAACTGCATAGTGAGATTCTGTCTCAAAAAGATGAAAAAAAAAAAATGCTATTGGAAAGGACAGATTAATGAGATAAAATTCCTATATCTTTGGTTGCCTTGAAATTACCTAGACAAATTAAGAGAGCAGATCTTGTGGGAGGAGGGGCTGAGGACAGAAACACCACGCCTGCCCAAAAGCACTGCAGAAGCAGATCACGCTGCTTCATCTTCTGTGCCACAGAACCTGGAGGATGTGTCTGACTAGGCTGATTAGGGAAGCTGTGTCCCCTGAAAGGCTTTCAGCCATAGAAAAGGGCAAAAGGTCTCAGGTTTGGTGTCAAGGGGGCAGACCATTGAGTAGTCACAATACTAACCCATGGTGTCGAGAGCCATGTAGACTTTCATGCTAGGAAGCAAGGACAGATGTGTCAAGATCTCAGAGATGGAGGGTTGAACTGGAGTAAACCATACAAACACTGAGAACCCGTGAAGCAGAGGCTACTAACAAGTGATAGCTGAAGAACGGAGGGGCTAGGAGGCTGAGGCACAAGGGTCACAAGCTCAGGCCAGCCTGGGCAACTCAGTGACTTAGGGAGACCCTGCCTCAAAACAGATAAAAAAAAGAGTACAATACGTATTACTGAAGAGTAGGAACATCTAAATATTCATTAAGATTTTCCAACAAAGATAGCGTGTACATTTTATATACAATTCCATGGAATTTTAGCAGCTGTTTCCAGTGGCACTTATTAAAGATCACATTGCTTTGCTGGTTAATGAGAACCTTCTTTTTTGAGACAGGGTTTCACTATGTAGCTCAAGCTGGCCTTGAACTCACTATACAGTCTAGAGTGGTCTCAAGCTCATGGTGATCCTCCTGCTTCAGCCTCCTGAGTGCTGGGATTACAGGCATGCACTACCATCCCCTGCAAAAATATTATCATTCTTGCTGTAGGGAAATAAAGACAGTAATTAAAAACTATGCATTAAAGATTTATAAAAGTGTAAGATAAGGTAAATGTAGGGCGTTCCAGTTTTGTTTGTGTGTATGATGAGTTTTTGAGAGAATAATTTTTTACTTCTGTATTTTGTAAGTTTATTATGCTAAGTATTTGAGAGATTCTTTGTTCAGTTTGTATGAAAATGAAATTACTTTTTAAAATAATCTGTCTATAACTTTGACCTGACAGCAACTTCTGTTAAATATTTCAGAGAGTAGCAGATCGACTCTATGGAGTATATAAAGTACATGGGAATTATGGGCGAGTGTTCAGGTAAGTGTTAGACAGATTTTTAAATCAATAATTAGATTAATTAGGTCTTTTGCTTTAAAACACTATTTATGAGAGCTGGGCCTGGTGGTGCACCCCTGTAATCACAGCACTCAGGAGGCTGAAGCAAAAGGGTCACTGTGAGTTCAAGGCCAGCCTAAACTACACAGAGCGGCGCTGTCTCAAAAACCAACCAAACAAACAAATAAATAAAACAGTATTTGTGAAACTTGTGAAAATTCCTGAGCCTGGAGGGTGGAACATTACTTTTTAAATAATGTCACGTAATAATGGTTTTTAAATTTTCATATCTGCTTTTCATTTTAAAGCCTTTCTTTAATCAAAAAGTAGTGAGGAAATTCAGCATGTTGAGCAGGTAAACTGGGGGCTGGGGATTTAGCTCAGCGACTTAAGCACCTGCCTTGCAAGTGCACAGCCATGAGTTCGATCCTTGGTACCAAAAAAAAAAAAGGGCAGGTAAAAGTGAAACTGCTCTGATTGAAGCAGGGTGAGTACTTTTACCAAAATGGTACAACTCTAAAAAAATTCTTGAAAAAAACTGCTGTCTTAGAGAATTAGTGATCCCCTCTTTCCTTTCTTTGTCAAGATGAGATTTTCAGTCTCAAAGTTGTTGTTGCTGCTGTTTTGCCGTCCCTGTTACTGTTGTTTTCCGTGGGTGAACCCAGTGTGTACTATGGTAGTAAGTGTTCTGCCACACAGCTAGGTCCTCAGCCCGTTCTCAGTTTTCTTTTGAGGCAGAGTTTTCACTAACTTGCCCAGACTGGCCTCCCAACTTGCCATCCTGATTCTCTTGCCTCAGCCTCAGAGATTATAGGACTGGAATAATTTTATTCCTATAACAGAGATTATAGGAGTGGAATAATTTTATTGGTAATTTGAGTATTTTTGTAGCCAGTATAGCTCAGTGGTAGAGTAGGTACCCAACCTTTGTAAGGCCTTGGTTTCAATCCCTATGATGAGGAAAAGCATGTAGCTTTTTCTGCCCCCTTCCCTCCACACTAGGGATTAAACGCAGGCCCATGCAGCGCGCTCCGCCCCCAGCCTCACCTGTTTATTTCGCATGGTCTTACTGTTAGCCCAGGCTGGTCTCAAACTGTCAGCCTCCCCAGTGCTGGGATTTCAGCTACGGACCACCACGCCAACCCAATATTTTGGTTAGCTTTGAGTGATTTTTCCTTTTTGATTGTTCTTATATGTTGTTGTTTGTGACATTTTAAAAGTTATCCAGATTTTTATAAGAAAAATATCTCTGAATGTTCCAGTCTATCTCATAAGACTGAATTAATTTAAAAATACAGTTCACAAGCTGGGCGTGGTGGCATAGCCTGTAATTCCAACACTTGGGAGGCCGAGGCAGGAGGACTGCTGTGAGCTCAAGGCCAACCTGAACTGCCTCCTGAGTGCTGGGATTGCAGGTGTGCACTGGCACCATGACTGGCTCTCCCATCATTCCTGTTGCTTTCAGAAGCAGCTCTGGAAGTCCTTTTTTGTGTCTTTACGATGTGTGATCAAAAATACAGTGAATGCTGCTGCTGAGTGCTGTCTAGCAGAAGGGTAGGCTTATAAAACACCACCTTATTCATGAATCTGGCACCGAGCAACTTCTGTCTCTTCCCTGTGATCAAAATGACCATGAGGGCCAGGGATTTAGCTCAGTGGCACAAGTGCCTGCCTGGCAAGCATGAGGTCATGATTTCGAACCCCGGTACCAAAAAAAAAAAAAAAAGCTGTAAGAGGTAAGCATTTTGAATCAGTTCAGGACATCGAGGCAGCCTGGACAGTGAAGACATGAAAGAAGACTTCTGGAACTTCCTCAGAAAGTGGCCAGAACAATGAGATGAGTATGTTTAAATTGAGGAGGAGTATTCTGACAGGGATTAATGACAGGGTGTCTTTTGCTGTAATTTTTTAAAATTTAAACATTCTCTATATTTTTATCATATCTCATACATGGCCTAGAGATTATATTTCAGTGGATCAAGAGTAAGACCCACATCAATATTTTTAATCCATAAGCAAAACCATTTTGTACACAGTGAGTCCCCAAGTTCATTCTGGGAGAAAGTTCATCCAGTTTGCTCATAATGCGACAGAGTGACTCTTGCACAGTACACCTGTGACTCTTATGCAGTGCCCCTGGGAGTGTGTG